>CAUYRT010053756.1:0-15128 GCA_963574885.1 Lepilemur ruficaudatus
GCCTGTAGTCCCAGCTACTCGGGAGGCTGAGGCAGAAGGATTGCTTGAGCCCAGGAGTTTGAGGTTGCTGTGAGCTAAGCTGACGCCACGGCACTCACTCTAGCCCGGGCAACAGAGTGAGACTCTGTCTCAAAAAAAAAAACAAAAAAAAAACTATGCCTATTTTTTTCTCCTTTAAAAATATTTTATCATGGAGAATTCCAAACATCAAAAGTTAAGAAATAGCAAAATGAGTCGCATAGACTGGCTCAACAGATGGCCCATCGACCCTCACCCTCCTGAATTTTAAAAGTTTTATTCTTTCTACTTCGAAACAATCTCACACTTACAGAAAAGTTGCAAGAATGGTGCAGAGAGGCCTGAGGTGCTGTCACCCGGGGCCACCACCGCTCTGGAGTCTGTGAAGCTGTGTGTGTGTTTTATTTTTCAAATTTGGTTCAACTATTTTTTATTGTGATAAAATACACATAGTTTAATATTTACCATCGTAACCATTGAAAAGTGCACAATCCAGAGGTGTTAAGTACATTCGCACTCTGGTGCAAACACCGCCCCTGCCTAGTTACATCAGCACCCCACATGGAAACCCGCACCTATTTGTTTGCATGTATTTTAAATTTATACAAAAAGTATTGTGCAAAGATTATGGTGCTTTTTTTTTTTTAACTTGGAACTAAACACACGCACATACATTTTTAACTTTTTGTGGTTGGGGCTCACGCCTGTCATCCCAGCACTCTGGGAGGCCGAGGTGGGAGGATCGCTCGAGGTCAGGAGTTCAAGACCAGCCTGAGCAAGAGCGAGACCCCGTCTCTACTAAAAATGGAAAGAAATTAATTGGCCAACTAAAAATATATAGAAAAAATTAGCCGGACGTGGTGGCGCATGCCTGCCCAGCCACTCGGGAGGCTGAGGCAGGAGGATTGCTTGAGCCCAGGAGTTTGAGGTTGCTGTGACCTAGGCTGATGCCACGGCACTCTAGCCAGGCGGCAGAGTGAGGCTCTGTTGGAAAACAAAAAAAAATAGGTGAGTCAGCACTTCTGAGCAGGTGGGGCTGCTGCTCACCTTGGCTGAGAGCTGGCTGGGTGCTGCCTGGTAGGCAGAATCTGGGACTCATGGGAGATACAGGCGGCAGAGCCATTTGGGGAAAGTGACATCTGAGCTGGTCCTGAGGGCCCGTCAGGGCCTGTCGGACTGTCCCCTGCCCGTCTCCTGGACCAACCTCAGGCTGGAGCTCCGCGGTAATTCTCCTTTTTCTCCAGGTTTTCTGTTGTCCAGGTTTTTAGCAAGATTATCGAGTAGTGTTTTTTGCAAACAACGGAAATTAACTTTTATTTGAAGCAAGTCACAGTCTTTCTGCTTGTAGGAGTGACAGGCTCGCACCCTGCCCCTCCAAACCCTGGGCACTGATGTGGGGGCTCTAGGTCCTGTCCTTGGAGCCCAGGGTCCCTTTGAGGGAGCCCCCCCCCAAGGCCTGCTCATCTCTTCTCCTCTGGCCCCAGGCCTGGGTTCAAGTCCTGGTTCAGGAGTCCCCCCCCAGGGCTGTGAGCTGGGAGGACAGGTCTCTCAGCACAGTGCTGCGGGGCGCGGGCCGCGACTGACCACGGTTGCGTCTCGCTGTGCCCCACACATAGCTCCAGGCTGCACTGGGACCTGCCAGGTGTGTGGGCTGCAGGGGAGGCCGCGGGCTGTGGCCGCGGGCGCGCTCAAGCCCACCCCTCCCTGGGCCCCCAGCAATACTACATCCTGCTGATCCTGACGGACGGTGTGGTGACCGACATGGCAGACACGCGGGAGGCCATCGTGCGCGCCTCACACCTGCCCATGTCCATCATCATCGTGGGCGTGGGCAACGCCGACTTCACCGACATGCAGATCCTGGACGGCGACGACGGCGTCCTGCGCTCCCCGCGGGGTGAGCCCGCTCTCCGCGACATCGTGCAGTTCGTGCCCTTCCGGGAGCTGAAGACCGTGAGTGTTGCCAGGTGCCGCGGCCGGTAGCCCCAGGGAGGCGCCAGCGCAGGCTGGCAGAGCATGGGCACGTCCCACCCGGGGCCTGCAGGATTCCCGCGTCACACCGACACACAAGCAGTCCTACAGCAAGACACACGTGTTACATGGACACACACGTGGTCCTACAGTGAGACACACGTGTCACACGGACACATATGGGGTCCTACGGTGAGATGTGCCACACATGTCCTACAGCAAGCACACATGTCACAGAGAGACACACGTGTTCCTCCAATGAGAGACGCGTCACATGGACACACATGGTCTATAATAAGACACGCATGTCACACATCACACATGTCCTACAGTAAGACCTGCTCATCACACGGACACACAAGCTGTCCTACAATGAGACATGCACGTCACATGGGCACACATGTCCTACAGCAAGCATGCATGTCACACAGGGCCACACGTGGTCCTCCAATGAGAGACACGTCATGTGGACACACGTCCTACAGTGAGATGTGCACATCACGGCAGCCTGATACACTTCCTACCCCCTCAGGATGGGGTCCCTGAGCACAGGTCACCCTCAGGGGGCGGGTCACCCAGGTGGGCACTGCAGCCTCCTCTGTGTCCATGCCCTTCTGGGAGCCCGCTGCCCCAGGCCCACTCCTGGTGGGTCCCCAGACCGACCCACCACACTGTGGGGCCACCACATGCCAAGCGCCCAGCCCTGGGGGGCGAGGGTGGCCCGAGGAGGGGGGCTCTGAACGTTCCAGGTGGCACCGCTGTCCCTGCCTGTTGTCCCTGCCGCAGGCGTCCCCCGCGGCGCTGGCCAAGTGCGTGCTGGCGGAGGTGCCCAAGCAGGTGGTGGAGTACTACAGCCACAGGGAGCTGCCCCCGCGGGGCCTGGGCGCCCACACCCCCGAGGGTGGCCCGGGCTCCGGACCATGAAGGCCCTGGAGAGGGGGTGGCGTCCGCGGGGTCCCGTCTGCAGCACCTGGGGTCCCCCAACCTCCCCAGGGGCCTCTGGTCCCTACCCAGGCCCCTCGTAGTGTCCCGTGACCCTGCTGGCTCCGGCCAGCGTCTGGGCTCCCAGGGCTGGGGATGAAATCAGGCGGGCGGGCGGGGGTAGGGGTCCTGCTGGGGGAGGGGGTCTGACCTTGGTGGGGGAGGGGGCCGCACCGCAGCCCCCCCCCGTCCTGGGGGGCCAGACCCCCACTGCACTCGGATTTCCTTCTGCCTGGCAGCCCCCACAGCCCTCCCTCCTGCTCCTCGCTGCCACCTCAGTGCCCGTGTCCGCGGGCTCTGGGGGCTTCGGGCGTAATAAAGTGTCTCCTGGTCCTCGCAGCCGTCTTGAGCCGTTACTGACGCTGCTGCGCAGAGGCCTGGCCCCCTCCACCCCCCATGCGGAGCAGGGACTCCCCAGACCCGGGCCCCAGGGCCGCTTCTGGGCTGATGATGACCCGCCCAGGGTCTCAGGGGTCCTGGGGGGCCAGAGGGTGCGATGACCACCCCCCAACAGCCAGCAAACTCCACTTGGCATCCGATGACTCCCCAGGCTTGAAATTGGCGCTGGTGAGGGTGTGGGCCAAAGCTGAGGTGGCCAGGCGGCCGGAGCACCAGGTCCATGTCTGCTTGAGGGGGTTGTGGGACTGGGCTGGGGGTGCCGGGTGCGCCTCGGGCCACCTGGGCACACTCAGGGGCAGCCACCTGCCCGAGGCTGCAGCCCTGCCGGGGTTCCCAACTGAGATCCCCCCAAATTACCTTGTCTGAGAAAAACACGTCCCGACCCTGAGTCCAGGCCCACCCACCCATCCATCCCTCCATCCTCTCTGCCTATTTTTAGCTCCTGATTCATCTTCTGTTAGGCAGGGATAATAGGCATCGCCATAGCAACCTGGCTGCCACGTGAATTCCGGAAGGGCCGCCACTGGTGTCCTTGGGGACAAAGGCTCCAGAGAACAGCCCTTCCATGCACGTGTCGGGGCCGCAGGGCCCCGGGTGGTGGATTGTGGGGCGGGAGGGTGGGGTCCTGCCGCCGGGTCCGTGCCAGGGAGTGTCAGATGGCTCCTGGGCTCCATGCGGGGCCAGGCCGAGGGACAACGGTCAGTTGTGATCCCAGAAGGAAGCCGGAGGCACAGTGGGGTCTGCGCCCAGCGCAGGGTTGGGGGCAGCCATGGGGGGCGCCAGGGAGCAGCCCTCTGCCAGACGGGGCCGGAGCCTGTGGCTGGGGCCTGGGGGAGGGTCTCTTCCTAGAGCCGTCGCCCCACGGGGATGTGGACACCCAGCCCCCTTCTCTTGCGCTGTCTTGCACGTCTGAGCCGGCTCTTCGCCTGTCACGGGGGTCGGCAACCTGAAAACGCAGGTTTTCCACTGAGAGCTGGTTCGTGGTTCATGCTCCTTCCTTGTCCCCCTGAGCACACGTGGGGGGTCCAGGGTGACTTCCAAGGCCAGGTGGTGAGATGCCTCCTCCCCACCCTGGCTCGGGGCCCTGCCGTGAAGCCCCCCAAGCAGCCATAGAGGGAAACTGAGGCTCCTAACCGGGCCGAGCCGCCCGCCGCCAGCCCGCGTGTGAGTGCCCTTCTGGACGTGACCTCACAGCCGGCACCAGGCAGCTGACCCCTTCCCTGGTTCAGCCCTGCAGGAACGGTGTGAGTCAACCCACTTTTGCTATAGTTCTGAGCCCTGAGTTTTGGTGCAATCTGTTATCTAACACATGGCAGGAGATGAAGGACACACCCTCTTCCACAGACACCTTGTAGGAAGGAAGGGGCGATGCCCCGAGCTCAGCCCCAGATCCCTGCCTGGTGAACACGTGGCCGCTTCACAGGGGAGCGTGGCCCGCCCCTCTCATGTCAGTGGCCACGAGCCAGAGCTCCGTCCCTTTCATTTCCAACGTGCCCCCGCCCACCGGCCACCTGCCTCCCCTGTAGAGCCGGCTGTGGGCTGGCGAGTGGGAAGAGAGGCTTGGCACCGCGGCTGTTCTTTCTTCTGCTGCCAGAGGAAGCGCGGGCAGGAAATTGTGACTAAGTGCTCGTAATTGGTGCGGGGGCGGCGGCAGGGCTGTCAGACGGGAGCCCCACCGCCCAGCTGTCTCCCCCCGCTCCCCTCCCCCACCCCTGTGCAGAGGCTGCCCAGGCCCCTGCCCGGCGGGGGGGACCCTTCCCCCACCGGGAACAGCTCTCGCCCACGCGGTGTTCCCGTGTTCCCAGCACTGCCTGAGCTTGGCGCAAACATTGCCGTGTTGCATTTTCACAACAAGCCCACGTGGCCGGCCAGTTGTGAGTACATGTCACAGAAGGGACCCAGCGTGGAGAAATCAGCCGTGTGGCCCAGGACGCACGGCTGGGGGGAGCGGGGCTGGCTGGGAGCTGGGACCCGGGTTCCCAGGACTCAAAGACTGGAACCCTCGGGTCTCGGCTGTGCACATGTGTGTGTGCACGTACATGTGTGCTTATGTGTGCACACAGGCCTGAGTGCACATCTGTGTGTGCACGTGTATGTGTGCATGGATTCATATGTGTGCACATATGCATGTGTGTTGCTCTGTGTGTGTGTGTCAGGAGGGGCAGGGTGGGGGTGTCTGTCCACAGCAGCTTGGCTAAAGCTGCCCCAGAACCCCAGCCCCCAAAGCTCCTGCAGGCCCTGGGCGCACGCTGCTGGGCTGTCCCCATCATGGCCAGCGAGTGGAGCGTGGACAGGCAGTGTCTGGTCAGGGGGCATCGGAGACGGCAGGGAACCTGGTGCAGGGTACGTGGGAGTGTTTTGCACCATTTCTGCAAACCTGAAGTCATCTCACAGCAAAGGTGTTTGGAAAGTGGACGTCCACGGAGCACGCTGGCAGGAGAGCTCTTCAGAGCGACCCGGCACTGCTGGGCTCACGGAGCTCTCAGCGTCGCCGGTTTGGGGGCAGCTGAGGAAACACTTAGTCACTGAAGTGTCAGGAAAAGCCGGTGCAGGGAAAGCTGGGTGGTGGTGCCCCAGGCCTCCTCTACAGCCCCCTGCATGTAGGGCCAGGGCCGTGGTGGGGACCCTCTCACCAGGGGCCACCCGCTTGCTGACCCTTCTCTGGGCACCACGTGGCTGGTCTGTCCCCTGGCCTGGGAACAGGCAAAGGTTGGCCCAGGGCAGGAGAGTGCTTCTGGTGGCCACAGGTCACCATAGAAGCCAGGCCAACCAACCACTGTCCAGCGTGCCTGGGCCAGGGCCAGGGCCAGGGAAGGAGCCTTTTCTGCCACGGCAGCCTCCCCACCTGGTGGCCTTCGGTTCTGCTGCAGCCTTAGGTAGGACCCCCGGCTCTTCCCGGGACAAGGGGTCCCTGCTTTGGTGTTACTTCCAGGAATTTCTCCACCTGGGAAGAAGGATAAGGGCGGGTGCTCCATTTTGGCGCTGCCCCACCCTGAATCCCGTCCCAGCAACTGCTGCACCTGGGGAAGGAGGACACGGTTTACCAATCCGGGAATTACCCGGCCCAGGCACGATAGGATTTAGAAAGCGACCTGGAGTCACCTAAGGGCTATTAATACACCGTTAGCTTGAATCTGCGGTTGGTTCACCCCCTAGGGGGGCTTTCTTAGAGGGAGCTCGTGTACCCAGACAGAATTTTGAGGACACCTGTTGATCATTGGATAATATCCTACACCTGCCAAGAGCCCTCCCGGGACTGGGCTGATAAAAGGAAACAATCCGAGAAGTAAGAAAGTGAGTAGGTTGGTCTCTCTCCACTCCCAGAGACAAACCTGTTTTGTTCTACAACGAACAGCAGCTGCTCGTGTGAAACTGCTTCCTGCCTGGGCTGACTCCGTCATCTTGGCCCTGCTGTTGATTTTTCCAAGAAAGGAGTCAGAGGACCGGGATCGTAGCATGGACTCGGCACTTGGGGGTTCTGGCCACCCCTCGGCCAGGAGCACGCCGGGAACCAAGGGCAGCCTCCCGCCCCGCCTGACGCCTGCGGTGCGGAGACCCGGGGTTCCGGCAGCAGCACTGTGGGAATTTGCGGGGACGCCTGTGCCCACATCTCACTGCTGGACTCTGCTTGCCAGGGCTGAGGTGGGGCCCGGCTGTGCCCAATAAGTGTCCGAAAGCCCCACATTTGTGTCTATCAAGACCGACGACACACAGCCCCCGACTGAGCAGTTTGTCCACCCAGGTCCGCCGTGGAGCCTCTTGGAGCCGGGCAGGTGCCGTTTGCTGCGACCCCCAGTGAGAAACGTTTTTCTCTCGAGATCCAGGAGACCCACAGACACCTGCTCAGGACACGGCGCCACCCCCCAAAGGCAGCATTTCACGAAACCCCACACGTCCAAGTGACACGCTGTGGGGCTTAGAGTTGAGTCTGATCTTTCCTTCTCTGACGCCGGTCGTGGCCTGTTTTATTGATTTTCTAATCCACTCATGGGGCCTCAAACACCAACTTAAAAAGAGAAAGACTTTCCCAAGACCTACAGGGGTGTCAGAGAGAGTTTGACACTGCAAAGCCACCAGGAACAGCCTGTGTGCCCCTCAGTGGGGGTGGGTCGGATGACAAGGCCACATGCGAGTAACAAGGAGTGGGGTTCAGAGTCGATCCACTGCTGACGGAGAGAGAATGACTGGAACGAAACAAGACGCAGACGCAGTCGGCACAACAGGACCCTGCCGGGTGGAAGAGCCAGAGGGAGACAGACACACGGACCCCACAGATGTTCCTGGGTCAGGCGCAAGCAACTGTCAGTGGGTGGCTTCTGGGGAGGGCACCCTGCCTGTCCACACGCTTTGGTCATCTGTGAATGAAACTTACAATGAAGGAAGGGACGGGAAACGCTCCGCAGGTGGCTCCCACGACCCTTCGAGGCAGCTCTGGGACTGGGCGCCTGTTTCCTCGTCCAGTGAGGGTCCAGCTCAGGCTGCCGCTTGCAAATGGGGGCGGGCAGGGAGATAGTTTTCCACGGGGGTCACGGTGTGAGGTGTGCGCTTGGGACAAGGCCTGCAGAGCATGTCCCTGCTCAGGCCACGGGTGACCGGCCCTGCGCGGTGTGGTGTGGCCGGTATGTGCCCCTTTTGACCCACAGAATCCACTGCCTTGCAGTTCTGCAGGTCAGAGGTCCTCAGAGGAAGATGTCAGCAGGACCGGCTCCAGGGAGAGTCTGCTCTGGCGTTTCGGGCTGCTCCCTCCTCCTCCCATCTCTCTTCTTCCCTGACCCTCCCTTGTGATGACATTGGGCCCTCCCCACCCCAGGGCCATCTGCGTCTCAATCACAGTGCAAAGCACAGAGGTGATATGGCCACAGGGGTTGGGGCCATCACTCCCCAACCACAGGAGGGGCCTGAGTCTGCAGAGGCCACGGCAAGGAAGCCGTGGGCTCCTGCGTGGACCCCACAGACCACAATCCCGCCTCCTGACTTCCTGGGGCTCGAACTCTCCACCCACATCTTTCAGAGTAGTGGAGGCCGTGGGGGCAGCTGTGCTGGGTGATGCCGGCTGGAGGCCCTTGCTCTGGGCGGGCACCGTCCTTCCCCAATTGTGGATGGGGGGGCACTAGGGTTGTGGTGCCCACTCGGGGGTGCTGGGGCATCTGGGTGCTGCCCGAGGGGCTGGGTTGGTGTCCACACCAGCCATGCTCACCCTGGCCACACCTCACATTTGCTGGGTGCCCACTGCTCAGGGAGGAGACCTGGGTCAAGAGGGCGTCCCTCCCTCCACGCAGAGCCCTGGTGGGGCAGCACCTGCACAGAGGCCCGGCACATTCTCCCTGAGAGTGGGGCATGGTGCCCAGCAAATGGCCACCATTTTCCCAGTCAATCTTCTGGAACATTCCAGCCCTGGTGTCAGGAACAGTGGCCGAGCCCCAGGGAGTTGCTGGAAGCTGCCCAGCTCTGGACCACCTTCCTGGGGGTCACCTTTGGAGACATCAAAGCCCCTGAGGTCCCGGACACCTGGGGCTGCAGGAGACCCCAGGGCCCCTGTCTCCTCTTGTCCGGCTTCCAGAGGGACCAGACAGGCAGATTCTTGCCTCCTGCTAACTCAGACCCAGGTGACCAAGCAAATCCTCCCAGTGTCCGAGAAAATCCAAGTCAGACGGGGCTCCTGGCAGGGGCCGCCTGCTGCTCCCTGCTCAGCCCCTCTGTCACCAGCTCCGGCCGTCAGCTTGTCAACCTCGAGGTCGTCTGCTGCTGGTCCTCGTTCCTGGTGACCACTGGGGGCCGGTGCCTCCTGCTTAGGAGGGCCACGCTGGTAGAGCGAGCCGTGGTCCCAGCTAGCACCTGCTCCGGGCCACTGCAGACCCTGGGGACGGTCTCACTTTACAGACAAGGACAGGGCTGGCCGCTGGCCCTAGGACCCTGTGCGAGGAGGGCTGGGCTCCGAGGGGCAGAGGTGGTCCACGTTCAGGGCAGGCCCGCACCTAGGAAGGAGGGAAAAGCAGCCTCCCCTCCTCCCTGCTCTGCCACTGCCCCTCCCTGGTGCCCCCCAGGGAAGGTGAGGTGCCAGGGGCAGGCGCACCCATCACTGTCCACCCAGGGCTCTGCGCAGGGAACTGGCGTGGTTATGCTGTGCCGTGGATGTCCTGGCGAAGGGGCCTTAGGACCGGCTTATCTCAGAGCCAGAAACCCCAAAGCCGCAAGCGGGGGGGTGTTGGGGCTGCAACCATGGCAGGTTTTGCCCACAGCCCCCCCACCAGGCAGGAAACCCCCTCTCCACCTCCACGCATCCACTGCCCGGCCTGGGCTGGCACGCCCAGGACACCCGCCTCTGTCCTGCTCCAACACCCACCTCTGCCCCCAGGGGGGAGGCAGGATGCCCAGGCGCCCCCACCACCCACCGGGCCCCGCTCACCACAAGTCATTCTTGGCTCTGCCTCACTGCCCACACTCCCCTGGCCCTAGGACACTCTGCTCACCCACGTGGGATGTTCCACAAGAGCTCTGCCCTGTGCCACGGAGCCCGTGAGCTGGTGGCGGCTAATGGGCTTGGAGGCCGAGCGGGGGTGGGATTGGGATAGGCTGGGTGAGAAGACGCCCTGGCCCCTGGGGTTAACCCTGCTGGGAGAGGTAGGAAAGAGACCCCCCCCACTAGGGGTGGCTAGGCTGCAGAATCCCTGAGCAGACAAAACGTTATGTCTGGTAAATAACCTGGACCTTGCTTGATTTGCAACGTTATCAAAAAACTTGAGCCAGGAAAGCAGAACTTAAGCTCAACCAATCAGAAGTTGCCTGCAAGTTCACGGGGCCTCCCTCTGCATCGTGGGTGGGGTTGCTCCTGGACGCTGACGTCCCTAGTGAAAAACAGAGCAGCGTCTCCATGTGACCTGCACACATCCTCCTTGGACTGCTGGCTGCTGCTGCCACTGACCCCTGCACGGCACGTCATTCTCCGGGATTTAAAGTGGTGTTTGGTGTGAGGCAAATTCAAGTTTTGTTTTTGGGAATTTTTTTCCCCAAATAGTTTCTGTCTGTGGTTGGTTGAACCCATGCGTGTGGCACCCGTGGGTGCAGGGGGCTGGCTGTAATGACCCAGCTTCCAACAGCAGACCCCATATGGCAGCTGCATAACCCAACCAATCAAGCAGTTTCTTTGCTTTGTGCTTGTGGATCCCATAAATGCCGCCTGCTGCTGCCTTCCCTTCTCCTTTGGAGCTGCTGATTCGTGAACTGGGGTTTGCTCAAACACACTCTTTAAAATTTTACTGTGCCTCAGTTTACTTTTTTTTTTTGAGACAGAGTCTCACTGTCTTGCTGGGGCAAATGCCGTGGTGTCAGCCTAGCTCACAGCAACCTCAAACTCCTGGGCTCAAGCGATCCTCTTGCCTCAGCCTCCCAAGTAGCTGGGACTACAGGCATGCGCCACCATGCCCAGCTAATTTTTCTATATATTTTTAGTTGTCCAGCTAATCTCTATTTTTTAGTAGAGACAGGGTCTCGCTCTTGCTCAGGCTGGTCTTGAACTCCTGAACTCAAACAATCCGACAGCGTCGGCCTCCCAGAGTGCCAGGATTACAGGCGTGAGCCACCACGCCCAGCCACACTGAGTATATTTTATCTCTAAAAGATAACATGGCTTTCCTGTTGCAAAAATGTTATCTGCTCAGGGCGGAAGAGGTCACAGGGGCACTTCTCTATTCTCAAGGACAGAAGAGGGCAGCCAAGTCTTTGCCATCCTAAAACCATAATTTTTATATAATGTTTTAAAAGTGTGTGTTGTGAAGAGTGAATACTGTTATGCCCTGGCGTGGTACAAAGGAATGAAAATGTTATAACAAGGAATAGTTGGGAGAGTTTCCGACTCCCCACCACCCACCAGTGTAGCTGCATTTTGTGTCTTCTCAGCCAGGCTTCATTAGGCAGCTGCCAACGCACGCAGAGGTATTAATATCTTATTTCCTACAGAGCTGTTTGGGGCTGGGTGTGGTGGCTTGCACCTGTAATCCCGGCACTTTGGGAGGTGGAGGTGGGAGGATCACTTGAGACCAGGAGTTTGAGATCAGCCTGGGCAATGTGGCAAGACCCCATCTGTACAAAAAAATTAAAAAATTAGCCAAGCGTGGTGGCGGGTGCCCATAGTCCCAGCTACTCAGGAGGCTGAGGCAGAAGGATCGCTTGAGGCTGGGAGTTTGAGGTTGCAGTGAGCTGTGATGACGCCACTGCACTGTACCCCAGGGCAAGGGAGGGAGACCCTGTCTCAAAAAAATAAATAAATAAATAAAAAACACACACACAAACCCACCACGGATATCCTGGAGATTTTTGTACATCAGTCTATAGAGAGCTTAGAAAACAGCTGTGCAAATTATCTTAATTTTTTTAACCTTTATCCTAAAGATGGGCCCTGGTGATCTATCCTCTTTTGCTGTTATACATGTGCTAGTTGATTTTCTATTATCTCATATTCACCTTTGAAATCTTTTATGGTCACTTTGGTTAAATAGATAACTAAACGTTGTTTTACAATCACTTATGATCCTATTTCAATATTCAAACCTCTTGACATCTTTTGACAACTTCTGAAAATCAAATTCCAAAAAAAGTCTTCTTGACCTCAAACTGGCTGAAGTTTTCCAGAGGGTCCCTGGAAAACCTCAAAGGATTTGTTGCATTACCTTGTTAAAAAAGAGATGTGAAACAGGCTTATTTGAAATATTAAACAACATGTAAAGTATGGTCAAAGAAGAGGTACTTAACCTTCCCTAGGTTATATTTGCACAGATAAAATGCTATTATTTCAGCAATCATATGAAGTTCCTAAAAATGTGTCGACACCCTTGCCATCCAAGATACATCCTCACGTGTTATCAGTTACAACTCTAGCTGTTATTTAAAATGTTCTCCGTCACAGAAACAACCAAATTTCCTTGTCATTTATGTTGTTTTAATAATGAACTTCCATCAGATCTTTAACCATGGCCATGTTAAGTTTCTTGTATCCATAGACAGCTGCTATTTCTGCCTGATGTTTTCCTAAAGGTTCCTGTCACCAGCTGTTGACCAGAGCAAGGTCTTCGGCAAGAAGGGTTGCCGCAGAAACCCACCCACCGGAAGTGACAGGGATGGGCTTAAATCACTTGCAGACCACACCCCGAGACTGACTCAAGATTTCCAAAACTCTAAGGAAAAGTGTTGACAACGTTTGCAAAACCTCTAACCCGAGATCAAGCGTATCAGAATTAACAGCGTTGGACTGAGAGAACTAACACAGGGTGATTCTGCTTTTGCATCTTTTTTCAAAATATTGCTGGCTCTTTAATGTTCTGTTTTCTGGATATAAGATAAACTCCCTTTTTTCTTAAGCTATCTATGACTCATAAAAATCTAGGAAATTATACTTTTGTCAATAAACTTGAGACATTTATCTTTTTCTTTCTGTCTGGTATCTTTAAAACTTGAAAACTATTATTGAGTCTTTTTTTTTTTTTGAGACAGAGTCTCACTCTGTTGCTGGGACTAGAGTGCCGTGGCGTCGGCCTAGCTCACAGCAACCTCAAACTCCTGGGCTAAAGCGATCCTCCTGCCTCAGCCTCCCGAGTAGCTGGGACTACAGGCATGCACCACCATGCCTGGCTGATTTATATATATATATATATATATATATATATATATGTATATATATATATATATTTAGTTGGCCAATTAATTTCTTTTTAAGGAAACAAGGTTCACTTTATTGAGCCAATGCTCACAAAATCCCCTGGAAAAACTGGCTGACCCGGCTCCCTGCCTTACAGATGAGTGAGAAGGTCACTTTCTGCCAGGCCCAGGTAACTTGATAATATTTTAGGGACTTCAGGAAGATAGAGATTCACTCAAGTCTGTGCTTCAACGAAAGGGTGACAAAAATGTAGTAGTGTGTATGAATATCTATATGTAAATAGACAGACAGACACTCAATGGAATGCTATTCAGACTTTTACAAGCTGGAAATTCTGCAATATTCCACAACATGGAGGAAGCTTCTTAGCCGGGCCTGGTGGCGCATGCCTGTAGTCCCAGCTACTCTGGAGGCTGAGGCAGGAGGATTGCTTGAGCCCAGCAGTTTGAGGTTGGTGTGAGCTAGGCTGACACCATGGCACTCTAGCTGGGGCAACAGAGTGAGACGGCCTTAAAAAAAAAAAAATGGAGGAAGCTTGAGGACATTATGCTAAGTGAAAGAAGACGGAAATAAGACAAATATTGAATGATGTCACTTATAGGAGTCATCATATCCAAAATGCATGTGGTCAAATTCACAGAATCAAAGAATGGAATGGTGGTTGTCAGGGGGCTGGGGGAGGGGATGGGGAGTTTCTTTTCTTTTTTTTCCTTTTTAAATATTTATTTATTTATTTATTTATTGAGAGAGAGTCTTGCTCTGTTGCCTGGGCTAGAGTTCTGTGGCGTCAGCCTAGCTCACAGCAGCCTCCAACTCCTGGGCTCAAGTGATCCTCCTGCCTCAGCCTCCCGAATAGCTGGGACTACAGGTGCACGCCACCACACCCGGCTAATTTTTCTATTTTTAGTAGAGATGGGGTCTCGCTCTTGCTCAGGCTGGTCTTGAACTCCTGGCCTCAAACAATCCTCCCACCTTGGCCTCCCAGAGTGCTGGGGTTGCCAGGTTATCAGATTCTAATCCTGTTCATTGTCTTTGAAGTTTTATTATCTACTTGTAAATTGAATTGCACCCTGACAGTTTACCCATTTTGTCAATTCTTCACCGAATTCTTCAATTCGTCTAATTTCCTTCAGTATCCGGCTACAACTTCCAAACTGACGTTCTGAATTCTTTTCCTCTCCTGCCTCGGCATCACTGAAAACAGACGCCTGCCTGGTGGGTCCTTTCAGGGACTCGGGTTGTCTCCTGGCTGCCCCCGAACCCCCACCTGAAAAAGCCTTCACACTGAAGCCAGACACATTGATAAAAACTTGCAAGATTCACCAATCATGTCAATTCTGGGGACACTGTGGGGTTAATCCCACTGCCCGGGTCACACCTTGTTTCTGGGTGTGTCTGCGAGGGCACTTCCCGAGGGGCCTGGCACCCAAATTGGGGGACACGGGGCGGATGTCTTCCAGCCCATCGAGGCCCGGATGGGACGGACAGGTGGAGCCAGGGGGAGTTTGCCCTGTTTGCCTCCTGCCTGACGGAGCTGGGACATCACCCGTCTTCTGCCCTTGGACTTGGATACACCAGCGGCTCCTCCGGTCCTCAGAACTTTGGACTGGGTCTGGAATTACACCACTGGCTGTTTTGTGTCCTCACTGTGCAGATAGCTGACTGTGGGACTTCTCAGCCTCTGTAATCAACACAGCCGCTTCCTCATGGTGAGTTTCTTCTCATAGCTACACACACAGGCGAGTTCGCCAGATTGCTCTGCAGGCTTAACCCACCATCTAAAAATACTCAGAGCTAGGCCGGGCGCGGTGGCTCACGCCTGTAATCCTAGCACTCTGGGAGGCCGAGGCGGGTGGATAGCTCAAGGTCAGGAGTTTGAGACCAGCCTGAGCAAGAGCAAGACCCCGTCTCTACTATAAATAGAAAGAAATTAACTGGACAACTAAAAATATATGTAAAAAATTATCCGGGCATGGTGGCGCATGCCTGTAGTCCCAGCTACTCGGGAGGCTGAGGCAGAAGGATCCCTTGAGCCCAGGAGTTTGAGGTTGCTGTGAGCTAGGCTGACGCCATGGCACTCTACAGCCCGGGAAACAGAGTGAGACTC
>CAUYRT010053758.1:0-30789 GCA_963574885.1 Lepilemur ruficaudatus
AATTAATTTCTTTCTATTTATAGTAGAGACGGGGTCTCGCTCTTGCTCAGGCTGGTTTCGAACTCCTGACCTTGAGCAATCCGCCCGCCTCGGCCTCCCAGAGTGCTAGGATTACAGGCGTGAGCCACCGCGCCCGGCCTAAGACCTTTTTTTAATATATCTCGTCTTACAGCTTCAACTTTAGAACCATGCAAATGTTTTATATTTCAAAATACTAAATTCAAAAAGTAATTTAAAAACTGAAAATCCACTGAAATAAAGGAATCTAAATGAATATCAAGTTGTTAGATAATCATACATAAAACATATTTCAAGTAACTTTAAGACACAATTTTTACATGTGACAAACACATTCCAAAGAAAAATATGGCTTAAAATAAATTTTAAAATGTATTTGATTGACTGACTTTTTAAAATATTAATTATTTTAAAATATATATATGGTAGGATATATAGTAGGATAGGGGGAAAGTAATTAGGTTTATTTTATTAATATTTTTATTTGGAACCAAGATTTTCAGTGTAAGAGAAAAAAATCAAAGTATAAAAGGTAAGAATTTAAGTAAAATCCTTTAAATGTCAAATTTTAATTATCAGTACATACTTTTTAAAAAAATATCTATTTCCAAGGTCTTTCCATCAAAAAGTCCCAGAAACAATGAGCACGCAACAGCAACAAGCACCTCTAGCACCTAGATTGTAGTCTGCTTTCAAAATCATTGCCCACTCTGCTCTTGGAAGCTGCATTCCAGAGCTCTCTTTGGCTTGGTAAAAAAAAAAAAAAAAAAAAAAAAATCATTGCCCACTAAGAGGAACCATGGCTCCTTGGAAGAAGAGGTGATTATAGGTCTGGGGCAGGAAATGTGTAAGATGAGTCTGAAACAATAATATCTTTCAAGTGACACGGAAGCCAACATGAAGACACTCACCAGCCAAAAGGGCTAAGTTGAACATCAAAACATGATTGATAACCATTAAACACTACAAAAACCCTTGAGTTCATTAGGATTTTATACCCATACATATCCACATGTGTGTCCATATATGTACATACATATTTACATATGCACACGTGCACATACATTTTATAATTTAAAAAAGCAATAATAAGAATCTCACTGGTCTCTGTAGTGGTGACCGAGGCACCAGCTCTTCATTGTGACACCTGGTGATTAAAGAAAACAACCGTCTTTCCTGTCGCTGTTGTATTTCATGTTAACTAAATAACCTTAGTTCAGGAGGAAAAGTTCTTATCTACAGAATAATTACATCTACTGAATGTGAAAGAAATAGGAAAATTAGAAAATGGCCATTTTTTTCAACCCTAATAAAATAATCAATTCAGCTAAATTTCAACATCTGATCTCGCCGATCAATTTAGTGCTTCTACGTGTGGGAAAGCCACGTATTATGTGGATGTAATGTGAATTACATAGTAACCTTCTCAAAGAGAATGAAAAGGTTGAACACTTATCAATCCATTTTACTAAAGCCCAGTTTGTAAGAAAAATGAAGTAAATTGAAGTTACAGTAAATTGAAGTTTAAAAGAGGTTGAACACTTATCAATCCATTTTACTAAAGCCCAGTTTGTAAGAAAAATGGCGATAGCAATAGAAGAACAAGTTAAATGACACCATGAAGAAATAAATTCAGAATGGGGGATTTCTTACAACTTCGGTCCCCGATCTCCAGGTTGCAGACCTGTACTGTACAGGTGCATGGCCCATTAGGAACTGGACCGCACAGCAGGAGGTGACTGGCGGCCAAGCAAGCGAAGCTTCATCTGTATTTACAGTCGCTCCCCATCCCTGGCATCACTGACCGAACACCACACACATCCCCTCCCCTGGTCGGTGGAAAAACTGTCTTCCATGAAACTGGTCCCTGGTGCCCAAAAGGTTGGGGACCACTGTCCTACAAGATAACTCACCTGGTTTCTTCAGGCCAACAAGCCAAACACATGGGAGAAAAAAAGTGAGGAGGGCATGCCTGCTCTGCGTTACAAGAGACTCAACAGATGCAACAATTAAATAAGAACTGTAGAAAGATCGTGATTTAATTAACTCAATTGTTAAAATAATAAGCCTTTTTTTAGCTGATCAGGAAAAAATGAATATGGAGTGTATAATAGATGAAACCAAGAGATTATTATTACTATTGTGTGATATTGGTATTGTGATTATATTCTTAAAAACCTCTACCTTTATTAAAGAACATACTAATAATATAGTGATAAAATTACATAGGTTCCCTGATTTGTTGCTAATACTATAGCACTAAAAACCAAGACTGTAAGGAAATTAAAAGGTATTTCTATTTTTAGCTCTCTGAAGAATCTCCAAAGGTAGATGGAGATAAAAAATTTTGGTGCAGGTGGTATCTACATGATGAATATATGAAACACATTATATTATTTCCTCTACTTTTGTGTGAGTTTTCCAATTTTTGTGATTAAAATAATTTCTGTAAATGTACATTAAAAAGTTTGAACACAAGAGCATAAAAATGAAAGCCAACAATGCTATTTGGTTGTTCTAATTTGATACATGATCAAATATCCCCGTAAGAGCCTGTCTCAAGCATTGCTTAAATTGTATACTTAAAAGAAACGCCCCATTCCTTTTTTGTAAAACAATCTTATTGAGATGTAATTTACCAACCGGAAACTCCATCCAACTCGATAATTTTACAAAATTTATAGAGTTGTGGAACCGTCACAGCGATCCAGTTTTAGAATATTTTCATCGCACACAGAGATTCTTCCTGCCCACTTGCTGTCAATTTCAATTTTTATTCTCAGTTCCAGGAAACCACTAATCTATTGTCTGTCTCTAAAGGTGTGCATTTCATGGATATTTCATATAAGTTGAATCATATGATATTATTATTTGGATTTTGTATCTGGCTGCTTTCGTTTAGCACACTCTCCTGAGGTTCATCCATGTTGTAACATGTATCAGTAGCTCACTCTTTTCTCTTGCCAAATAGTATTTCATTGTGTGATACGTCCCATTCTGCTTATTCATTCACTAGGTGATGGACATTTGAGTTGTTTCTACTTTATGACTATCGTGGGTGATGCTGCTATGAACATTTGCATGTATAAGTCTTTGAGTGAACAAAAATTCTTATTTGTCATAGATACCTAGAATTTGGGGCCTTACAGTAAATTGAAGTTTAAACATTTTAAGATACTGCCAAACTGTTTCCCTAAGTGCCTGCACCTTTTTACGTATCACCAACAAAGTATGAAGATGCCAGTGTCTCCAAGTCCTCACCAGAGCTTGTTACTGTTTGTGTTTTTTGTTACAGCCATCCTGCTGGGGGTGAAGTAATGTCTCACTGTGGTTATAACTTGCATGACCCTAAGGGCTACTGTGACTGAGCATCTCTTCATGCAGTTGTTAGTCATTTGTGTGTTTTCTTTGGTGACATAAAATATTCAAATATTTGCCCATTTTCGATTGAATTGTTTCTTTTCATTATAGAGATATAAGGGCTTATTTTTAATATGTTGTAAATACAAATCCTGTATCAGAAATAGGTTTTTCAAGTATGTTATCCCAGCCTGCAACTTCTTATTTCATTTTCTTAATGGTGCCTTTGAAAGTGTCGGAGCTCTTCATTTTGAAAAAGATGAATATGTCATTTTTCCGTTGCTTATGGGTTTTGGTATCATGCTCAAGAACTCTGCCAAACCCACAGTCATGAAGATATTTTTCCTATCTTTTCTTCTAAAAGGTTTATAATTTTAGCTCTTATATGTAGGTTCGTAATTCATTTTGAATTAATTTTTGTAGGTGGTGTGAGGTGAGGTTCGAAATTCTTCTTTTTGATGTGGATATCCAATTGTCCAAGCCATTCATCCATTTTTGTTTTTTTCAGACAAGGTCTCACTCTTGCCCAGGCTAGAGTGTGCAGTGGTGTCATCATAGCTCACTGCAACCACAAAATCCTGGATTCAAGCCATCCTTTCACCTCGGACTCCAAAAGCACTGGGATTACATATCATCAGAATTTTATAGCACTATTTTAAGCATATTTAAAAAAGTTCTGTCTGTAGTTAGTTTTAGTTAGAACATAAATTTTTAAGTGCCATCATTGGGCATTGATTTTTTATGACTAGCATTAGAAGTGGGTACATATTTTTTTTTTTCCTGAGATTGTGGAATTGTCCTGCAAAAAAATCAATGGCCTAGCACTGTGGGAGGCTGAGGCAGGAGGATTGCTGGAGCTCAGGAGTTTGAGATCGGCCTGAGCAAGAGCAAGACCCCCGTCTCTACTAAAAATAGAAGAAGTTAGCCGGGCATGGTGGCACATGCCTGTAGTTCCAGCTACTTGGGAGGCTGAGGCAGGAGGATCACCTAAGCCCAGGAGTTTGAGGTTGCAGTGAGCTGTGATGCTGTGATGACACCACTGCACTCTACCCTGAGCCACAGAAAAAGACTCTGTCTCAAAAAAAAAAAAAAAGAAAGAAAGAAAGAAAGAAAGGAAAAGAATCTGAGGTGCACACTGTGGTATTGGTTACTGGCCACCCCTGCCACAGTGATGACATTTTTGTGCTACTTCCTCCATCTATAATCTCACCTCCTGCTCTAAGCAGAATGACACATTTCATAACATTTTCATATTACTTTGTAATATCTCCATTCTTCTACTCTGTCCTGACTAAAATGTGTTGCTCAAGAGCAAGAGCTATTATTACATTCCCATGTTTTTAAATAAATGAAGGCAGATTTCAGAATAGCATTAGGGAAGCTTACTCCAAAGCGTAAATCTCAGATGTAGTTTCTTCTTACTAAACAATATCCCCATGGTATTTGTATTGTCTGCAAGTCAGTGTATGAGGAGGTAATAAAATCACACATGGTTGAGGATGTCCTAGATCATTTTTGGAGTTGGCCCCAGGGACATTCCTGCTCCTTCTAGTTCACCATGCCCACCAGGGTGTGCAGGTGATGATACTTCTGGTAAAATGGGTGTGGACAGCTGGCCATTTTCCCAGATTCTCATTCAACATTTGAGGATGCCAGGGGTGAGTGAGACATCATATTTTAGGCTTGTCTCTTCTTAACTATTCTGTGCACAAGAAAGTAACTCGATCCTCAGAGCAACACTTTCCAAAGTCTGTTCGCGATTTCCTTTAGAAGCAGGTGGAATGAAGCCATGAGGTTTCCCCTAACACAGGCTCTGCACCGGCTATTGTGAAACTTTCATATCTCTGTCTCCCTCTGGAGCCTCGGAGTCAAACGTGTGAATGGATGTAATCACGGAACATAGAATTCTTCAGTTAATGGGTGATGACGTTTCAGAAGAGTCTGGAAACTCGGCCACATATTCTTTCGGTTATTTAAGTTCCCTCATTGTATCATTTTCACATTGTTCTCATGAGACACCCGCGGAGTGAAAAGAGCAGCGAGTTTGTAATGAATTTCTGTCTCCGATGATCACAAAGGAAATCCAAAGCACAAGAAGTTTCAGCTAAATGTTTTTATTCTTGATTTTCAGTGATACCTGTTGACTGTCCCCAGTGGCTCATTATGGAATCACAACCTTTTAAAGAGGTCTTTCTAGATGGTTTTTTGTTGTTTTTTTAAACGTAGAGGTTTAGTTCTCACACACATAAAAAGAAGTCCAGAAGGTGGTTTGGCAGCTCTAAGGTTGCCAGGGACCAGGATTTTATCTTTCTGATCCATCACCCTCATATATGATTCTATTCTCAATGTGATTTCATAGTCCAAGATGGTTGCTGGGGCTCCAGCCTTTACATCCACATTCCAGGTGGTGAAAAATGAGGAAAGGGAAAAAATGTGCAAAGGCACTTCTGCTAGCTAAATTACCTTGAAGAAAAATTTCCTACAAATCGACACAATTTTTCCTCTTACATTTCATTAGCTAGAGTTTCTTTTTCTCTAGCTTTATTGAGGATTCTTGACAAATAAAAATTGCATATATTTATGTCATCCAAGGTGATGTTTATATATGTTATAAATATTTATAATACAATGGTAACATATATTGTAAGGATTACTATAATCAAACTAAATAACATATCACCTTACATAGTTACCATTTGTATGAGTGTGTATGCGCATGCTCATGCGTGTGTGGTGAGAACATTTAAGATCTACTCCCTTTGCACTGTACCCAGGCTGGAGTGCAGCGGCGCAATCATAGGTCCCTGCAGCCTTGAACTCCTGGGCTCAAGCAATCTCCCTGCCTCAGCCTCCCTAATAACTGAGACTAAAGTCGTGTGTCACCACACCTGGCTAATTTTTTTAAATTTCTTTTTAGAGATAGGGTCTAGCTATGTTTCCCAGGCTGGTCTTGAACTCCTGCCCTCAAGAGATCCTCCCGAAGTGCTGGGATTACAGGCGTGAGCCACCAATACCCAACCTGTTGCTCTTTTGAAAGGGGCAGTCTGATGTTCCTATTTGTAAAAAGACAATCCAATTCTTGCCCCGAACTGACCACTCTTGTGTGTTCCGACTCTCAATCTTTCGGTTACTGAGTAGGGAAGGACAAGCAGAAACTCTGACCAGTGTTCACTGACGCTTTTACAAATTCTGAGCAAAAAGAATTTTTTCTGTTCGCCTATAAAACCTTAAGGACCTGCATCAGTAGTTGGTCTGAAGTACAGGATTTAAGTTACGCGTGAAGCCGTGCGAGTCTATGTGCCACTTCAACTTCTCGTTCACTGCCTCTAAGAGTGTTTCTTTCTTCTGCAGACCCAGCGAACTCAGCCCCGTCCATCCTGGATGGGTTTGATCATCGCAAAGCCATGGCCGGGCAGCGGGTGGAGCTGCCCTGCAAAGCGCTTGGGCACCCTGAGCCGGATTACCGCTGGCTAAAGGACAACATGCCCCTGGAACTTTCAGGGAGGTTCCAGAAGACCGTGACGGGGCTGCTCATTGAGAACGCTCGCCCCTCGGACTCAGGCAGCTATGTGTGTGAAGTGTCCAACAGATACGGAACTGCTAAGGTGATAGGCCGCCTGTACGTGAAACGTAAGTTGGACGGTAACTTGCAAAGGTGCTGTTGGCTTCCGTCGATGGAGCTCTGCTGTAAGCGAACCTCCAGGCTGTCTCTGCAGCCTCCCATTAATCCTCAATCATAGCCCCTTTTGCAGATGAGGAAATTAGCGCTCAGACAAATTGCCCAAGGTTGTACAACTAGAGAGTATTGGGCGTGGGATTTGAATTCAAGTCTGTCTGATCCTCAGACCTCTGAGATTTCCGTTAGGTGGCAGGACTACTACATTTCCAAGATACAGGTGCAAGATAACGTTACCTAGCTGGTGAATTCAGAATGGCCAAACTCTCTAAAAATAACAGGAAAGGGCAGGATTGTTCTTTCAGCACAAGTGATGGTAGCCAATCAAAATTGTGCTTGGTCTGGCTTCCAGACCATTTCTACATTAAATTCCTAAATGGGACTATGATCAGCAGAACTATAGGGCTCTAAATTACCCAAATACCCACCCATTAGGTGTGAATTCACCCGTCCCCTCATCTGCCCTCCCACCAGCCTGACACCTGGTGAATGCTACTTCCATATGTGACTCAGGGGGTACACAGGCAATATATGTAAACAAAGTGTTTGTACCCCCATAATATTCTGAAATAAAAAACAAATTACCCAAATAATGAGCTTAGTACTTTAGATAATTTATTTGGCCTAAGTATGGTGGATATGTTTCATTTTTCAATAGCCTTGAGGGAGGTGTTGAGGATGCTGCAGGCAGACTCGGAGGGAGGGAGGGTGTGATTACAGGGGCACACTCTAGTCAAACACCCTCAGTTTAACTCATGCAGAAACCAAATCAAAGTGAATTACCCAGATCGCATGGCCAGAATGGGGTGGCAGAGCCACGGTCAGGCAGGATGTCTTAGTTGCCAGTATAATGCTTTTTATTTTTTAGCATGCATTTTTTATTTGATAAACCAAACTGAACAAGCTAAACCTCAGGGATCTCACAACAAGAGGGGAGGCGTTTCCTTGCTCTATTTTTTCCCCAGTCCCATCCCTATTTATGGAACTGTCTCTTCAGTGTCCACCCGAGTGTAACCTGCCTTAGCACTCTGCCCGCCTAAGAGAATACATTTAAATTACCTATCCACATGGCTATCTGGAACCAGCTGACCAGAAATTCCCTGGTTAAGCCGCATATGGCATGAGTCCTGCAAATATTATTCTGACATGTTTAGGCTGGGATTAGAAATAGAAGATAAAGTCTGCACAGTGACACTTCTGCAGTTGAAGAATCAGGTAGATGAAATAACCCAGCATTGGAAAACCAGTGACAATTGTCCCCATAGGCTCGAAATCTCTTCTGTGTCTCCCTGCATGGCTCCCTAATTTCCACTGAATAAAGCTTGTAGTAAAGAAGGCATCTCGAGCAAAACTTTCCGGTCCTGTTTCCCATTGCTTTGCTTCAACAGAAACCTAATCTTGCTAAATCCGATGTCTTCCTAATCCCTGTACAAACTCACTCCTTTCCCGATTGCAAGTTCTGTTATTAATGTGCCTCCATTCCCATGGGAAGATTATTTCTGGTACTTGGCTATCTAACATTTCCCATCTGTCTTCATCTAAGGTATTGCTCCATCCCCAAGGACACGTTTCTCCTCTCCCACCTGGCTTCTGCTCCACTCTCGGGGCATTTTATCTCTCTCTGTCTCTGTCTCTGTCTCTGTCTCTCTCTCTCTGTCTTTCTGTCTCTCTGTCTCTCTGTCTCTCTCTCTCTCTCTGTCTCTCTGTCTCTCTCTCTCTCTAAAGACATTTATCAAGAACTATGTCTTAAAAGTGATTTGTGGAAACGTCTTAATTCTGACTGTGCCTGTTTTCACAATTACAATCTGCCACATCAAGGCTTCTTGAACATTCCGACTGCTCCTTCTGAGTGCAGAAGAGAGCTACTTTTTTGTCCTTGTCTCTCTTCTGCAGAGAGAAAGCATTCTCTTGGGTTCCAAAATCAGAACCCTCTTCTCTTCAAGAAAGTCTTCTGTTTTCTTTTGTCTCGCTCTGTCATCCATACGACTTCAGATTCCTCACGTCTGAAAATAAGTTCTGAATCCGTATGTTTGGCCTCAGCATCCCACATGGGTGTCAGACAAGCACTTCTCCTAGTTTTTATTTTCTTATTTTATTTCAGAATATTACAGGGGTACAAATATTTTGGTTACATAAATTGCTTTTGTACCGTATGAGTCATAGTTATAAATGTGCCCATCACCCAGATAGTGTGCATTGTACACATTAATGGGTGTGAATTTGGTTTTATTTCAGATGTTTAGCTGGCACGTCAAGAGAACATTGCAGGATACCAACTGAACTCTCCACCTCTCCTCCTTCCAAATGGCTCTTCTTATTATTAGAAGCATCTTCCTTTCTCTCATTCCCCAAATACCATCGTTAAATCTTGGGTCCTCTTTAGCCCTTTCCTTTCTACAGTCAAGTCCTGCTAAGTCCTAGAGATTGGCTCTCACAGAGCTTCTCAGCTCTGGTCTCAACCACCACCCTGTCCTAGAGTGGGTCTTCATCTTACCTACACCAGACATTGGCGATGCTTCACTGACCAGTGAATTCCCCCACTCGAATTTGTCAGATTCCATGTGATCAATCAGTTCTCTTAAAAATATGTTTGACTATGGCACTCACTTACTAAACATTCTTGAATGCTTCTTTATCTCTGCTTTGACTCCAAAATCTCCTAGCCCTTGGCAGTCATGTCCCATTGTTCTCCTTCAGAGGTTCACTGCTGCATCCCAACTGAATCAGACACTTCCCCAGACACACCCGTGCACTGGGCCTTCGTTCAGGTGGTTACCACTTTCCACAGCGCCCTCTTTCCATCCAGTTGGCTTCGGTTCTGTGCATCCTTGATATCTGAGGCCTCTCCTGGTCTTCCTGTAGATACTCACATGATATGTGGCTCCAAGGGCTCCGACATCACTCTGCTTGGTCGCTGTAACCATTTTTGTATTTGTCTTATCAATCCGGAGACTGAGCTTCTTGGAACCAAAGACGTCACAGTGTGAAGTCAGGAGCAACTGGGGTATAAAACTGTTTTGTTGTTCGATTTTTTGTTTGTTTTGCCATTTAACTATTGGGTGGATTTAATTAAGTTTCTTAACCTCTCTGAATAACCATTTCCTCGTCTGTGAAACGGAGATAACACAAAATTTATAGGATTATGGGAAGACCGACTTAAATAACGTATAAAGGATATTTGATAATTTGATGGCATGCGCTAGTTGCACCACATTCATTTTTGTCTCATGTGTGCATTTGACCCCGTCCTTGGCGCATAGTAGATGTTCAGTAAAAGCGTTCCACCTTGAATTGGGTTTGTTGAATTGAAAACCTAAGAAGTCCGTATGGGAGTTTCATCACTCCCATCCAGATCAGTTAGCCTCATTTTTAAAGAAAAACTCTGTTTCACAGCCACAAATTCTAATCTCAACCTGCTTTTTCACAATTGTGTGGCACTGGCCCTGGTTAAGCCACATATAGCGTGTGGGTGAGTATATGTGTGTGTGAAAATAGCCCAGAGCAAACCTGTCAGTGCTGCCTTGGGAAAAGGCAAATTAGGATTTATATATTCAAATGCTTATGTCCCTATCAGTAACCAGCGCATTGCAATTCTTGTCATCAGTCACTTAATTCTGTCATCCTCACGTGTCCTCGACGAGAAGGCAGTTTGTTATATTGGTGGTATAGAGAAGGCCAGGGAGAAAACCCACAAAGAGGATGTTCCCGAACAAAATGGTGCACTATAAACTGATACTGAATGCATCAGCTGTGTGGAGGATGCTTGAAATGACATATTTGCTCTGTCGAAAGTCCAGCATGTTTTGAAATTATATCTAGTGATGTTTTTACCTTTTTTTTCTCTCTCTCTCTTATTGAAATCTCCAGAGCCACTGAAAGCTACCATCAGTCCCCGGAAGGTTAAAAGCAGCGTGGGGAGCCAGGTTTCCCTGTCCTGCAGCGTGACAGGATCTGAGGACCAGGAACTCTCCTGGTACCGCAATGGTGAAATCCTCAACCCTGGAAAAAATGTGAGGATCACAGGGATCAACCACGAAAACCTTATAATGGATCACATGGTCAAAAGTGACGGGGGCGCGTACCAGTGCTTTGTGCGCAAGGATAAGCTGTCCGCTCAAGACTATGTGCAGGTGGTCCTTGAAGGTCAGTGGGCCTCGTTACAGGGTACGGCTGAAAAAGAACCCAAACCCAGAGCACTCAGGAAAGAAGAACAAAGAGCGAAGCAGTCCTGATAACTCTGGTGTCAGGTCTCCATCTCACCCTCATTTTCCAAGCTAAATCAGGCAAATAAGGGAGAAAGTTCTGCGGAGAATGAAATTGTGTTATGTTAGAAGTATCACAAAGTTAAGTAACATGAACATTGCCCACTCACGTGTTTAGAGTTGCTCATCAAGATATAAACCTCAGAAACTCAAAACTTACGGTATTGTTGACAATTCACTAACTTCTAGACCAGAGTTTCTCAATATTGCCTTGTTTTGGGGACTATTTTATGCAGTGTTGGATGTTTTGCAGCATCTCTGGCCTCTATCCACTAGAGACAGGCTAGTAGCACCTGCATCCCAGTTGCGTTAACCAACAACGTGTTCGGATGTTACCAGCTGTTCCCTGGGTGGGGTGGGAGGAATAGCCACCAGTGGAGAAATACGTCTTTAGAGACTAAGTACAGAGCAAAATTTCAGTGTAGTGCTTGGAGGAGTGAAAAGATGGCATCTGGGTGATACAGTTGCCTGTAGCTGGGTCCAAATGTTCACAGATTTGAGTGAATGGTATTTGTGAAGAATTACTTTACGGTACAATAACAGGTTTTAGATATGTTATACTGTTTGCTTTTCTTAACTGCTTACTGCATACTAACATTTTCAAGCATATCAATCAGCCAGGGAAAGAAGCTATCACAGGTCACATTTAAATAAGACATATATTTATCACCAGATACTTAACTAGCTTCTGTGTATTTGTGTGGTTCTTTTGGAAATTATGTCTTTATATGTCATTTAAAATTCATCTGTTATCAATTGATTAAGATAATTAAATGATTTTCGTATAGCCTAAAGGGAGAACAAATACAATTCATTAATATGTGAAAATAAGTTTAAATATGTCTTGATGTTAAGATGATATTTCTGTTATTTTTTTTAACCTTAGCTAATTTATAAGCAGTAGCAAGCTTAGCAAGAGATTCCTATTTTGATTCAAGCATTTCATTGCAGACAGTGAGGTTTTTTATAAAGCAGAGGTGAAATTAGCTGAAGGCATGGTACTCATATTAAATGCCTGACACCGTGTTCCACGGTATAATTAAGTGTAGAAAGTAATCAATTTGTACAGAGCCAGTTTGCTAATGATGATGCACCCGCTAGTCCTTACACAGTCACTATTTTTAGATTCTTTGTAGGAAAAGGAGAGATTACCTGTCTAGGCCTAGTTACCTCGGCAACGATCTCATGTGACTTAAGAAAACCTAAAAAGCATATTGATAATCCATAATGATGCCGAAAGAGTTCAGGTTATCAGAGTGACAGCAAGAAAGATTTCAGAGACGCTAAGGTCTCCCTGGGAAAATAATGTCTGCTTTCATCTCCAAAAAAGCCTGTCACTGGACCAAAAAAAGGGGGCAGAGGAGCACACTGAACATGCTCACGGATTTATTTGCCGCATGTCAGTTTCCATTCAGGACAAGAAGCTTCACGTTATTTTTTCCCTTCTGAGAGATGACAGTGCTAATGTAGCAAAAGAGAGCAGAAATGGGATTACAAATACATACCTAGTACGTGCTTTAAAATGGTATCTAGCTAGTTTCCTCTGAGAAGAACCTTCCATTATTCTCACTCAAATAGCTGTGGGTTAAAATACGATTATAAAAATTCACAATACTATGAACTACAAATGAACATTGATACAATGGAGAATCTGGGAGTATGTCCTATGAGGCTAAAAAATGGAATCTAATAATTATAGATTCAGGATAAAACCATACTGCCTTGGAAAATGAAATAAACTAGAATAATAAAAGTCTGTAATTCTGGAAATGGTAAAATAGCATGTATCAGACTAAATCACAAGCTGATAAAAATTATAAACTTTGGGAAAAGCAAAACTGTATGTAGACACTAGAGAGACACCAAAAGTAGGCAGAAAGGATTTGACCCTTGAAAGAGGGGAAGAGGATTAGATGACATCTGCATTGATACCACTTTCCCCCTGAGGACATTCCCCAGTCCATGAGGTGAAGGGGGATAAAAACTGAAATAAACGTTGAGAGATGCAGTCTTATCAGATTGAAGTAACAGAGGATAGAGGTCTAGTCTCCCAAAACACCTACAAATTGAGGAATTGGGACAGAAATTCCAGGAAAGCAGGAATAGCAGTAGGAAGTCCACAAGCCTCTAAATAAACCTGATGGAAAACGTGGTTGACACCTGAACTGCAAAAATGTGGGGGAGAATCCAAGTCTACAATAAAAAATAACTAGACATAGGAAAAAACAGGGCACTGTGACCAACGGGCAAGAGACAAAACAGGCAAAAGAAACAGAACACAAGAGGACCTAGGTGTTAGTGTTTGCAGACAAGGACTTTAAAGCTGCTATTTCAAATATGTTCAGTATCTTAAGGAAAAACGTGGACATAATGAGTGGACGTATGGGAAGGACCAACAGAGAAATGGAAACAATGAAAAGGAATCAATAGAAATGAAAACTTCACTCTATTTGCTTTAATACAAGATTAGAGAAGGAAGAAGAAAGGATCAGTGAACTTAAAGATAGATTAAAGGAAATTATCCAGTCTGAAGCATGGAGAGAAAAAACACTGCAAAGAAAATGATCAGAGCCTCGGTGACAAGTGGGACATTGTCAGATGGCCTGACATACATACGATTATGTATGATTTCTCCCAGGAAAGTAGGAGACAGAAGTGGAAAAGAAACAAGTAATTAAAGAGATAATGGCCTTAATTTTTTTCAAATTTGATATAAAAAAATAAAGTTGCAGAGCCACAAAAATCAGCAAAACCCAAAAATAAATACAAAGAAAATTACATGTGAGCACATCAGTCAAGCGGCTGAAAACCAAAGATAATGAGAAAATCTTGTAAATCTAGGGGAGGAAAATATTACATAAAAGTATATTATTATTGATATAAATGGAGGATGACTTCTCATCAGATACTCTGGAGAACGGAAGACAGTGTAGCCGCCAGCATCTTTAAAATGTTGAAGAGAAAATAAAACACAAACAAAAACATAGCCCTGCCAGTCCAGAAGTCTATAGCAAAAACAGTCTTTAAAAATTAAAGCAAAATAAAGTTATTTTCAAAAAACAAAGAGTGAAAGAATGTGATGTTAGTAGACCTGCACATTAATACGTGACACATAATGCACAATAAATACTTAATAAATGAAGTCATGAAGAGTGAAGAAAATGACATAAAATGGAATTCAGAACTATAAGAGTAAAAAGCATGAGAAATGGTAAACATCTTAGCAAACATTTAGCAAAATTACATTTTCTCTTTTAATTTACTTAAAAAATAATTGATGGATTATAATATAATATCACAGCACTATATTATAGAGTTTATAACAGAAACAGATATAATAACACAAAGAGCAGAATGTTAAATAATTTATATTATTTAAAATTATTTGTTGCAAGGTTCTTAACATTTCACATAAAGTGCTACAATTTTAACTTTTAGTAGCTGTAATTGAAAACATATGTACATGTACATATGCATATATGTATACACATACACATATATCTTGGTTGGAGTTTATCCTATAAATCCAAGATTGCCAAAATGTTAAAAATCTAATCTATGTGAATCAACATATTAATAGGGTAAAGGAGAAAAAACAATTGATCATCTCAATATATATAGGAAATAATCATTTAACAAAATTCAACATTCATTCAGAATTGAAAAACTCAGCAAAGTATTTAGTAGGAATGTGGGGAGCTTCCTTGCCCTCATAAGGTGTGTCCATTAACAATTTACAGCTAAACTCCTAGTTAATGGTTAAGCACTAAATGTTTTTCATTTAAAATTGATACCAAGGCAAGGATGTTCAGCCTCACCACTTCTATTAAACATTATACTAGCAGTCCTAGTCAGGCATGAATAGGAAACAAAATGCATAAAATTTATGAAGGAAAAAGTTCAGCTGTCTTTAACTGCAGGCATTGTTGTTTACATAGAAGAATCCCAAGAAACTACAAAGCAATTCCTGTAACTATAACTGGGTTTAGAAAGTTAAAGGATACAAAAACAATATACAAAATGCATAGTACGAACAAACAATTGGAAAATAATATTTGAAATTTTCATTTATAATAGCATAAAAAGTAAGATATTTAGGAATAAATGTCACATAAGTGTGAAATATTTCAACATGTAAAACTATAAAACTCTGCCAATATAAAATTCAAATAACCTACCTAAAAAATTAGAAACATAGCATATTCAAGGGTTAGAAAACTAAATATTTTTGTGTTAACAACTTACTCTAAAATGATCAATGTAATTTCAGTCAAAATCCCATAGCGCTTGCAGATTGATTTTAAAATTTATATGGAAAAGTGGTAGTCTTGTAGTCTAAGTTGATTTAAAATATATGTGGAAAGTAAAGGACTGAGACCCAATCAGGCTTGAACAAAAGAGTAAATTTGAAGGACTCACGGTACTAGGTTTGAAGACTTACTACAAAGCTACGTTAAACAAGATAAATATATAGCTTGGTAGGTGATGAATTGATTTTCAAAAGGGCTCAGAATATTCGATAGGTAAAGGAAAGTCTTTCAGCAAATAGCACTGAAACAATAAATGTATGTCAAAAACATGAATATCAATCCTTATCTCACACCTCATACCTTACGCAGACCTGAATGTCAAATTTAAAAATGTGAAGTCTCTAAAAGAAGAAAGAAAAATTCTTCATTACTTGAAGAAAGTCAAAGATTTCTAAGGACACAGAAAGCACTAAATGTCAACAACAAAGATGTTATTAAGAAAATTAAAAGGCAACCACAGACTGGAAGAAAATCATTTTACACACACAGACATTTACTATGTAGTATATATGTCTGACAGATATTAAATATAATCTATATTGGATATCTGACAAATATATGGGACCATTATAAGATAGCCGACATATATAGCATGTATATTTACTCGTATTTCATATACATAAAGAACTCTCAAACCAATAACAAAAGGGCAAATAGTCTAAGCTGAAAAAATGGGCAAAAGGTTTGAGCGGACACTTCACAAAAGGAAATGCACAGATTACCAATAAGCGCTTGAAAAACAACATCGCTTCCGTGGTCTTCCTGGCAAAAACGTACAACCTGCATTTAATCATGAGGGAATGTGAGACAAACCAAATCTGAGCAACTGGCTGCAAAATTATTCCTCAAAAATATCAAAGTCAAGAAGCACAAAAGAGATTGAAGATTATTCCAGATGAAAATGACTTGACAAATAAATAACGTGTGACACTGATTGGACTGGAAAAAACGGACACTATTGATCAGTTGGCAGAATTTCAATATGGACTGTGCCTTAGTGGATAGCACTGTTCCAAAGCCATATTTCATAGTTTTATTAAGTGTACTGTGTTTATGATAGAATATATTTATTATAAAAGAGTACATACTCTATTATTGCATATTTAAAGCTCAAGAACAGGCAAGATTAACACATCATTTCTGATAGAAATAGAACAGTAGTCACCTGTGGTGGAGGGAGATTGATTGAAAGGAGCCCGTCGGGACCTTTTGTGATGGAAATGTTTTATATCTTGATCATTTTCGAGGATATACAGGTGTATATATTTTCCAAAACTCATCTCTATACTTAAGATCGATACAGTTTATTGTATGTAAACTATACCTACAAAAAAAATTAGGCTAAAGAACACTTTCCTAAACAGATTAAAAAAAACTCAAGTTTACAGTGCCTACTATAAAATCAGTACAAAGAAATTTACAGCTAAACACGGCCAACAAAAATTGTGGAATTAGAAGGACAAACAGAAATAACCTCAATCTTCCCAAGCATTAAGGATAGGTTGTGTACCACGAATAACAATCATGATGACAAGTTATTTTTTCATCTCTGATTGTAAAAGGCGAATGCTTGCATTCCAAGGGCACTGCAGTGTGCTACTTAGGAATGCATCTGGGAAAAAAATCCCACTCCGGGGCCTTCTCCAGCCGCCTCTGACAAGAGTTGGAGTGAAGAAGTGAGATGCAGGAATTTGGGATGAATAGATGGCAGAGGCGTGTAGGGAAGGGCAGCAGCTCACCCTGACCACCACGAGGACCCCCTCAGCTGGCCCGCCCAGCCACAGAGCCAGTGGCTGCAAAGTGACACTTTCCTTGGGGTTATTTGGAACTATTAACAGTTAGCTTTCCCTGGTGGAAGTACAGGCTAGCCTCAATTTTGTTTTCCCCTCCTTCCTTTTATCTATACTTTCCAGTTTTTCAACTAAGACATATTACTTTGATAGTCAAAATTAAAAACTAAAAAAAAAAAAAAAATCTATTAATCATTATAAGACAAATCCTTTAAGGGAGCACAAAAATTCCTTTATAAACAAAGCACATCCCCTCTGGCAAGGTTTATTACCAGACTCAGAAATCCTGTTGCGTGTGGTCATGATTATGTCAAAATGACCCACTTATGCCTAGAAAAAATGTGTCACCATGTTGATTGGTATGCCTGAGGCTGGCTGGCCTATTGGTAGCTTTTATTCCTTTGATTTTCATACATTTCCTTTAATATTCATGTATCTTTGTTAGTGGAAATACATATTAAAAAGAAGCATGCATCTGTGATTATTATCATATAGTAAGAGGAAAATAGTTCATTTATGTGACACAAAAATAATGGTAAATGAAAATTTGATCTTTGTTAAACATATGAGAAATTCCTGTGGAAACTTCTCTTAAGATTAAGATCCTAGTTTGCTTGTGACAGTTCTAGGTCATGCCTGTTTTTTTGGCATACTTATTAGCAGTAACCATTTCACTCTCAAAATTGTCCCAGATTGGATGTTAAATTATATGGCCACCCTACTTAAGATACTTTTAGAGATATTTAATGCATAATATTTAATACAAACTTTATTTAGCTTCTGACCGTTCTCAGAGACTTCATGGGAATTTACATGTAATTACCATTTGTAATTAAAACCATGGAAGATTATTTCCTAGGAGAAAATAATGAATATGAGATAATCAGTCTCCCAGTAGTTTCCTTTATTCCTCTAAATAATTCTCTAGTGAGAAATCCCTAAATAACCTGAGGGAAGTAAAAAGCTAAAGTGACTGTTAATTTTTTGGGGGGAGGAGGGCGTGGATTTCCTCTCTGTTTATAAGTTTGGGTGGGGATAGATGAGTTTTGTACTGGAGACTTCTTGGGAGCTGCCATGGTTTATCCTGAACATCTGGGGTGCATTATCATTGCTCTTGTTAGGACAGTCAGGAAATACTAACGTGATTTACAGAAGCTTGCTAATGGGATGCTTACCAGTTTTGAAAGCAGTGAAATCTCATTCTCATTGGGATGTCACCTTGTCAGTAAAACCAGACCTTTGTCGGCAGTGTGTAACAACCACTGCCTCTGCCTCCTACCCACTGAATAAGTGTACTGGGGAGTTGTTCAATTATCTGTACGTGCCACTTCCTTCCACAATTTGTTTTTCCTGCAGATGGAACTCCCAAAATTATTTCTGCCTTCAGCGAGAAGGTGGTGAGTCCGGCAGAACCGGTTTCCCTCATGTGCAACGTGAAGGGGACACCTCTGCCCACCATCACGTGGACGCTGGACGACGACCCGATCCTTAAGGGCGGCGGCCACCGCATCAGCCAGATGATCACGTCGGAGGGGAACGTGGTCAGCTACCTGAACATCTCCAGCTCCCAGGTGCGGGACGGGGGCGTCTACCGCTGCACGGCCAACAACTCGGCGGGAGTCGTCCTGTACCAGGCTCGAATAAACGTAAGAGGTGCTTGTCAAATCAGCTCCTCGAAAAAACACACATAACTCATTGTAGCGGAGGACAAGGTTTCTGCATGCGCCGAGCGGAGTCTTGGAATGCCAGAACGGATTAACCGTCGCTTCCCATTTCCTGCCCTCTCCTCCCTACTCAGGATGGCACTGACTGGGTTCATGTTGGAAACGACATTTTGGTCTCTCTAGTCAGCGTGTTCCCTTTCTCTACTCCCAGAGTTCTCCACTCGATCTCTCCTTTCCTGGTTTATGCTGTGCATGCTTTTTCCTTTCTCCTTCTCTCCTGTTTCTACATCCCTGGAAACCCTTCATGTACGTGGTATTAAACTCACATTCATAGTGCAACATGACGTAACCTCCATCTTCATCCCATGTTTATAGAGGGAGTCAAACAGTCGATCAGCTGCTACCAGTGTTTTCACCAAGAGCGCATGGTCGTTCGGTGTAGACTACTTACTTTTTATTGGTTAGATTGCCTTTGTAATTCACATTTTAATAGGAGTAGCTGGTAAAGTATTTAACACTCATCCAATTCATTTGAAAATAAGAAAAGGGGGAAAAAAAACCTTCTTAGGAGAAAATACCACATGCAAAAATATTTATTTAACTGAAAAAGATATGCTTACATGAAAATAATCTATTCATTTTTAACTCAAGGAAACGTGTACCCGTTTCCCCACATGACACGTACACTTAAATTATTTTCAAGAGTTTCTTTGGGTCTCTCCAGGGCCTGCAAGCATTCGACCAATGAAAAATATCACAGCAATAGCAGGACGGGACACGTACATTCACTGCCGAGTGATTGGGTATCCGTATTACTCCATCAAATGGTACAAGAACTCTAATCTGCTGCCTTTTAACCACCGCCAAGTGGCATTTGAGAACAACGGGACCCTCAAGCTCTCCGATGTGCAAAAGGAAGTGGATGAGGGGGAGTACACGTGCAACGTGCTGGTTCAGCCACAGCTCTCCACCAGCCAGAGCGTCCACGTGACGGTCAAAGGTAAGCCACGCTCTCCCCGTCTCCACGCAACCCACGCCGTAGCCCGGCCGTTTCACCAGGCCAGCAGTTAGGAGGGGAGCAATCTAAGAATCTGCATGTTTAGAGTCAGATACCTGTAAAGACTGAAGAATGACATGTTACAGCAGATGTTCTCTTTACTACTGAATTTTTGCAGGACCTAGAATTGATGTAATTTTCTCTCCACGTGAAGTTTTAGTTTGGTTTCCCAGAGGACATGTGTTGTTAACATTACCATAGAAAAAAGAAGCCCATCATTGGCTTGGGTATCTAGTTATCTGTCAGATAGCTTTAAAACACAAGTATTTCTTTTCCTAAAACCTCCTAAAAGTGAGTTCTACAAGAACCCAGCTGGGAGAGATTTTCTGTTAATGGATGAGGATTTCAAACAAACTTCTCATCCGGAGTAGATGAGCAGATCAAAGCAACAATATAGGAAGTATATGTTTAAAGGATGCCACAGAAAGTTTTGCTGATTAAATTATTCTTTAGTCATGACATGAGCCGAAAGGTCAAGATTTAATAACAGTATTATTTTTGTTGCTCCATCAAGTGTTTTTAAATGAATTTGTCCTAATAAAAAAACAACTCAGCCATGTGGTGGTAAATAGCACGAAGACTACTAGTACATTTTGGCGTCACTGCCGTGGTTTGCGCTAAGGCCCCAGAAGTCTCCCCCCGCCCCCATTGTTTCTGCGCCGGCAGTACAAATGTCAACACAGAGAGAAAGGCAAATAGTGTCTTAGTATCGTAATGAAAAAGGTTTTCTTCTTGCAAACCCCCTAAATGGTCTCGAGGATCCCCAGAGGTCTGAGGGCTACATTTTGAAAATATCTAAGCTATGCTAAAAATTCATTGTATTTCTAATGTTTAATCATTATGCATGATGCATCAAATGAACTTCTTTATGAGTTGGCCTTTGGCTTCGGCTTTTAAGATTTCTGTTAAGAAAACTTATCAGAAGTATGATCGTTGGGTAAATAAGTACAAATAATCTAATGCTAAATTTTTGGAGACATAAATTTAAACAAAGTCCATTTGAATCATGGACTTTTGTTCTTAAAATTTATCAGACCAGTATAAATCAGTATTAATACTGATGTTTTTAAAGTGACAGAAACCAACTCAAACTAGCTTATGTCCAAAAGAAGGATTTATTGGCTTTTGTGACCTATGATTGCATCTATGATTTGAGGAAATATTTCAATAAAATCATTTTGTTTTCAGTAGCTTCTTTCCTTCCAAGCATGCATTATGTAGTATACAAGTTGCCAGATCCTTCTCAAGGACTTTCAGACAAAAGAAGGAAAATACTACTAGATACAGTGTTGTATTACAGTTGGCTGGTAAAAAATAGCTGATGTGAGTGGGGAAGTTGCTGGGATTTGGGGTTTGCAAAATTTAACAGGGTGGTCAGGAAAGGCGTCTTTGACAATGTGAGATTTGAACAAAGATGCAGAGGGGAGCAAGATAGCAAACATATCTAGGGGAAGAACATTCCGGGCAAAGGGATCAGATAGAACAGCGACAGTGAGAGGGTGTGTCTGGCAAGCTTGAGGAATAACAGAGAGACTGGTGTGGTGGGAGCCAAGCGAACAAGAGGAAATTAATAAGCCCTGAGTCAAAAGTGGGAGGGTTTTTTCATGGAGGGCCTACTAGACCAGGACTCAGGTTTTAAGGACTTGGGGTTTTTCTCTGAATCTCATGACCTGACTTAGGTTCTAAAAGGATGCTTCTAGCTGGGTATGGTGGTGTGCACCTGTAGTCCTAGCTACTGGGGGGGGGTGGGTCAGGAGGGAGAATCCCTTGAGGCCAGGAGTCTGAGGCTGCAGTGTGCTATGACCACACCGTGAATAGCCACTGCACTCCAGCCTGGGCAACATAGTGAGACCTTGTCTCTCAAAAAACAAAAAATAAAAATAAAAGATGCTTCTAACTCCTGTGCTGAGAACAGCGTACAGGGGAAGGAGTGGCAAAGCAGAGTGACCTGTTGGAAAGCAAGTCCAGTGAAAGATGGGGGTAGCTTGGACCAGAAGGAGAGCAGTGCAGGTGGTGCATAGAAGACAGATTGTGGGTGCATTTGAAGGCCTAGCAATAGGATTTCCTAATGGACTGGATGCAGCTGTCAGAGAAATAAAGACATCAAGGACCATACCAGGATTTCGGCCTTAGCGGTGGAAAGGCTGGCTCCGCCTTCTGCTGAGTCAGCAGATGACACACTAAAGCAATTTGAGGGAGGAAGCCAGGGTTCTAGTTTTCGGTGCGTTGAGGTTGAACTATGCATTAGACAAACAAGTGGACAGGTTGAGAAGGAAGTTAGATGTGTGAACCTGGAGTTCAGGGATCTGGGCTGCCGATTGGCAGCAAACAGACAATGTGCTATGCCCCAGCCTGGATGTGGCCCTCAGGGGACTTTGCGTGCTTCACTGCGAATTTTAACTTTGCGTGGACAGACTTACCGATCCCTCAGTCAGACCCACATTACATCCTATTCACCAAGAGTCTAAAAATAAAGTCTGGCAGAAGTTAAGACAAGGACTATTTGAAATTTAAATTTATCCCTTTTTAAATTTCCTAGATTGGCATGAATCAATGTATGGACCATGACCCTACTGGTTGCCAAGCGCAGGGACCCAAATCAAATTGGCTTGAATAACCACAGTTACAGGAGTGTGTTGGGGGAGACAGGGCTGGAGACGCAGGGGCGAGTTAAGCCAAGGTGTGGGAGGGGCGGAGGCGTAGAGGTCTCGGGAGGCCTGGTCGGACCCTTGACTGCTGCCTGGACCTTCTCTCTGCTGTGTGTCCCTCTGAACACCAGCCTACTTCCCTCACAACCCTTTCTCCATGTGACGGGAGGCTGGGCTAGGATCTCTCCGGATTCGCAGGCCCATCTGCAACTTGCACAGGAAAGAGCTCTTCCATGGCAATCCATGTAGGATAATCCCAGAAAGAAACCAGCTGGCTCTCTCTAAGCCATGAGCCCATTCCTGGACCACCTGCTGCGCCAGAGCCATGGGCTACCTGGACAGGCTGCTGCCTCCACCCACCACCAGAGCCAGGAGAAGACTGAGCTAGCCAAAGAAGGAGGAAACAAAACAACAGACTTTCCAAGCTGTCTTCAGACAGTGAATTAAATATGAGCAGGAAGAATAATGAGTTCAAAACGTTTACATCCTTTCCTCATTAAAACGTGCTCAATAAAGAAAGACCCTAAGCAGATCAATACTTCAGAAAATAAATTATATCCGATTGCTAAGAATTCTCCCTGAAGGAAACCAACCACAGGGATGAAAAAGAACTGCACTGGGCAATGGAAGCCAAGCAAAGACTGTGGATATGGGAGGGCAGAGAAGAGAGAGGCAGAGTGGGAGGAGATACCAGGAGTGGCCGTCAAATCATGACCACTGCGAACGCAGGAAGCCCTCCAGATGCAAGACTATTATGAAACCAAGTAGGTATCTATGAAACTGACAGCAGCCCGATATACAAAATTAGAGGCATCTCTGGCAATTGCTAATAAGAGCCTTCTAGATGGCAGATTGGGTCACTCTATGGCCCCGTAGTAAGACAATATCACGCACTAACAGACAGGTAGTTGGAAGGACTTTTACAGTAGGTTTGCCAAGAATCTGGAAAGACAGAACTTGCTTAGAACGTATGACTCCACTTAGTGTTCATTAGATACAAATTAATTTTTTGTTCACATGTCTGGGCAGAGTGAGAGTGCATGCATTTTTGTTAATCATTGCTTCAAAGCACACTTTCTTTTAAGGAGTGTTTTATAGACTAACATACAATTGTTGGCTGTCTGTCAATGCTGCAGGGTATATACCACCTCATTTTTATTTTTCATCTTATCTGTGTAGACAAATGAAACTTTAGATACTGAAATGGTAAACTGCCAGCTGGGCGGATGGGATAATTCTGCGTAAGACTGTCTAGGACTTACCTAATGCAAGATAGTAAGTTCTGAATTTCTCCACGCTGGCCTAGGGCATCTTTCCCTCCGCCCTCCATGCTCACACGCGTGACACCCTAGCAAAGACATGTTCAGTAATTTTAAGTTACCACTGAAATTTCTTGTTTAGGATGACTTCTAACTCTCAATACCCAGTAACAATTACAAACCATTAACAACTTTAGCCTTTACTCACATGTTAGAAAGATCTTAACCAAATTGACTTCTGAACACTTACATTTGCACCTTTAAATATTTTGGAATGAAATATGTAAATTAAATCACACTCCGGTGGCCAGGATTATAGTTCATCAAGACGTTTTAGAAATTAATAACCTTTGCTGTTTTCTATTATGGGATGTTAGGAAAGAAGATAATGGATCAATTAAATTGTAAGGGAAAACTCAGCGTTCTGGCTCTCCCCGTGGACCGGGAGTGGAAAACAGTCTTTCCTACATGTGCCTCCAAGGGCAGCTCCATGACCTCTCCTGTTAGACTAGAGGAGTATTGCATCCGGGTTATTTTAGAAGAGCAGACCTGGTGCCTCAGAAGTTGGCTCACTTTGAAAGTGGACGTGGACCCAGTTGACCCCAGCGATACTGCGCAAACCAGTCATTCTTATCTTGTTTCCAGGAGGTTCTTCCTTCACACTGAATATAGCAGCAAAATGTGTGTATAGATGTGTTTGGACGGCATTTGGAAACAATACTATTTTTCCGTTATGTCTTTTTTGGCGATAATCATGACCCTTCTGCTTATTTTGTCGCGTGTGCTGGGAAAATTTGAAAAACATCCCAAATATTGATATAAATCACATGCTTATTATTGATGGTGGCTGATGCTTAGGCAGTCTGAAATCTATTTATCCAAAAGTGCAGTCTTGCTGCCTTCAAACAAATAGGCAGAAATAAAAGTCAGAGTCCCTCCTTTCAACTCCACAAGCAGTTTTATATTTCACGAATTTCGAAGCCTCGTCTTTCCACTTTCAGGTGCCACGTTGAACTTGAACGGTGCCTAATTGAGTGTGTTAATTGCTGGGGACCCACACTTCCAGGAAAGTCAATTGGCTGCTAGATGAAAATGTCACCTCCTATTTATATTTATGTGACACACTATAGTTTACAAAACACTTTCAGATGTGTCACCTTCATTAATACTCAGCAGTGATTCTGTCATGTAGACAAAGCTTAATCAGAGAAACAGAGCAGAGGAGAGAGAGACCTGCACGAAGTTGCCCAGTAACACAGTCAAGGCTCAAGTGCGGACCTTTCGATTCCAGCACGACCCTGTGGTGACTCTTAGAAAAGTAACTCGCACTGCAGTGGAAAGCTGGGGGGGTAGTCAGGAGAGTGAAGACAAAGAACCCAGGAAGAGAGCTATTTAAAAATCAAGAGAGAAGACTGTTTAAAAAGTAGACAAAGCATGTTGAGGGACTAAGATAAGAGAGAGTGAGAGAATCGTTAAGCTGGAGAGAGATTACGAAAGGAAAGCACTGGGTTTGGAGAGAGAGGGCGGGTGGGGCCCACAAGGTGACTCCACAAGTTCAAGCTTAAAAGACGGAGAGGCCGAGGCATGTGATCCGGAATCTGAGTGGCTTGGCGGAAATCTTACGAAGGGCAGGGCTTGCTAGAAAGTGTCCCTTCCAGATTCAGACCATGGGAATTTTGAGATGTAGATTTGGCGGAGCCAGCTGACATTAGCGGAGAAAGGCAGTTGAAACTGTAAGTGGATGAGTGTCTAAGACGCATCCATCAAGTTTTCAGAGTTATATTTTATGGATATTTTAAGTTAATGTCTGTCAATAATGAGATAAGATGGTGAGGCTGGCAATGCAGAGAGCCATCGTGAACGTTCATTTTCCACACTGCGTTCCGTTTCTGTATTTGCAACGCTTCCCACTCTAATTTAAGATAACAGTTCCCCAGGTTCTCCTTCGGAGGAGAAGGAAGAACTAGAGGCCATTGCCAGGGTTTCCGACTATCGTGGTAGTGGCCCTTTGTATGCTGTGGCCTAACAGGGACACCGTTTGGCACATTTTGACGTAAAATCCTGCTTCTGCTGCAGCTTTTTGTCCTGAGCTGCATCTCCTCTGTCACCATCACTGTCTCGCTGCGTTGCTGGTGGTACAGTCGGGGGAGGGGACACTAAATGTAAAATGGCGCCAGGAGTGGGTCTGCTCTGCTTTGGTCTCTATGCGAGCGGCCGGGAACGCAGCCTTCCAATGCCATCATTCGTCAAGGGCTCCCGACGACTGTTGTCATCTGGCCCAGAGGGAGAAACACCTCTGTGCACAGAAGCACCCTTGGCAGTGCCCGCACTCCCGCTTTCCGGCATTTGTTCCTCTGTCGTTCCTCCCAGAGAATCATCAGCCTCCACCGAGTCCCAAACTCAACTCTGCCGGGGAGGAAGAGTCTTTCTTTACCTGTCACTGTCTCCCACTCTCTCTTGCAACTACTGCAGCCACTGTTTGTAGAAAGTATGACATCTCGTGGTTACTTTTCTCTTTATTCCCTCACTGAAGTTGAACAATGTTTAATTTAGGGTCCTATTGGCTGGCGTCGTTTGTGTGTGGCCATACATTACAGTTTTTCACAACATTTCTATATTTATTCTTCAACAACTACTTAGGGAATGCAGAGCTTCCGTTGTAAATACTATAAAAGAAAAATAGACCCAGGGGAGAATATAACAGCTATGCGTTAAATATATTATCCTTCTGTAGTAACTTACGACTTCAAATGGGAATCTAAATTCTCTTTGTTAATATAAGGCCCTCATGTGAGGAAAGGCTAATGGAGTGGGAACTTGCCCTGTCCCCGCTTTCTGAGCTCCCCAAGGCAGCACTCACGCGTAAGCGTCCTTCAGTGGATGCGTTTGCTCAGCACACCTGGGGATCTGTGCTCTCGTGTGTGTGCGGAAGTGATGTAGGATGTCAGGACTGAGCTCAGAACTCAGCGTACGCTTTCCTTCACACGGGTTTGTCGTGGATGTAGAATGACTTATAATTCTTCTGTTCTAGAAAATGGACCAGGTACCGTTCTTATAAAACAGAATCACTTTATTGTATGTTTTATAAACATCTCAAATTGCTTTACTTTAACTAGAAGGGGACAAAAGACCATGTATAGCATCCGTTGTATATAAAAGAAATATATATACATAATTTTTTACCTTGACAGATGAAATTGTATTTCCTGTGTACAGCGTGATGTGTTGAAGTATACACACATCATGGAATGACTAAATCTGACTAGTTAACATATGCGTTCCTCCTACAGTTATCGTTTTTGTGGTGAGGACACTTTACGTTCACTCTTTTAGCAATTTTCAAGAATACAATATATTATTAACCGCAGTCACCACGTTGTGCAATAAATCCTTGAACTTATTCCTCCTGTCTAATGGAAACTTTGTATCCTTTGACCAATGTCTCCCCAAACCCCCAGCCCCTGATGACCACCGTTCCTTCCACTCTTTACTTCTGTGAGATAAATCTTTTTTGGATTCTACATATGAGTGAGATCATGTTGCTGTTTTCTGTGCCTGGATTATTTCACTTAATGTAATGTCCTCCAGGTTCATCCATATTGTCACAAAAGACAGGATTTCATTCATTTTGTAAGGCTGAATAGCATTCCATTGTGCGCGTATACCACATTTTCTGTATTCATTTATCTATTGATAGACACTGAGGATGGTTCCATATCTTGCTATTGTGAATAATGCTACAGTGAACATAGAAATACAGATACCTCATTGACATAATGATTTCATGTCCTTTGGATATACACCCAGTAGGAGGAATGCTGGATAATATGGCAGTTTTATTTTTAAATTTTTGAGGAACCTCCATACTGTTTTCCATAATGACTACTAATTTACATTCCCACCAACAGTGTGCAAAGGCTTTCTTTTTCCCCACAGCTTTGCCAATACTTATCTTTTGTCTTTTTGATAATGGCCATTCTAACAAGTGTGACGTGATATCTCATTGTGTTTTTTTTTAATTTGCATTTGCCTGATGATTAGTGATGTTGGGCATTTTTTCATATACTTTTTGGCCATTTGTATGTCTTATTTTGAGATATGTCTATTCAGGTCCTTTGCCTATTTTAAAAATTCAGTTATTTATTTTCTTGCTATTGAGTTGTTTGAGTTCCTTATGCATTTTGGATATTAACTCCTTATCAGATGGATAATTTGCAGATATTTTCTCCATTCTGTAAATTTTCTCTTCATTCTGTTTATTTTTTCCTTTTCTGTGTAGAAACTTTTTTTTTAGTTTTAATAATATATTTTATTTAACATAATATATGCAAAGTATTATTTCAACATGCAATTAATATACAAAATTAATAAAATATTTTACATTTTGGGGGGTATCAAGTCTTTGAAATCTGGTGTATATTTTATACTTGCAGCACAGCTTAGTTCAGATTGACCACTTTTCAAGAACTCAGTAGCCACATGTGGATAGTGCAGGTCTGACTTTAGTCACATAGCCCCACCTCATTGTGAGTGGGCTGGCAAAACACGGCGTCTTATGTATCCAGGAGGTGTTGGTATGCACTAGTAATGTCCGTCATAAAGGCAGAATGAAGAGAAAGGAAGAATTCATGTGCCTTATGGTTATCATTAAACTACTCTAAATTGAGCCAAATCTGAAAGTTTGTGAAGATAAACCTTAGTTTGTGGTGATGACAGATAGTAAATGGTATGTATAACTTAAGTCAGTTTGTATTGGCTTATTCTGTTATTTGAAAATCTCTCCAACATAATTTTTCATGGCATAAGTAAATGTGTTCAATTATAGAAGAAAGACAAAGTCCAGATAAGCTGAATGTTTTGGTGTATATCCTTTGAGGTATGTATATAATATGTGGAAGGTAGAGGTAGAGCAATATGATTTGGTTTAGAAACTTGTGATCTCACTACAGTATAGTGCTCAGTGGAAGAAAAAAGGTTATAAAATAGCATGTAAATTAAAACTCTATTTTTGTAACAAGAATTATCTTTAGTTAACAGAGAAAAATGTCTGAACATATAGGCTGTGGTTCTTTGTGGAGGGGTTAGATTATAGCAGAACCTACCAGTTTATACTTCTGTATTATTTTAATATTCTGTTTTGGAATAATTATTTGAAGCAGAAAAAAAAGCAACAAATATTGTCCCGTAGGACCCTGCCGCGCCGCTCTTCCCGTCTCCACGCGCCCAGTCCGCGGCAGCGTCGGGGCCTCTGATGTGGGCGCACGTCCCCCGGAGTCGCACCCTCCCCGGGTGAGGGCCGTGGGGCCGGCCAGCGGCCCGCAGCGGTGCCTAAGCGAGGACCGGGCGCCGATCTCCGCCCCCGACCCGGGTGGACGCCTTCGATCCCGCCCCAGACAAAGCCGACCTGAGCTCCAGAGATGAATAAGCGGATCGGGTTGCTCCCCGGCCTCCCCTCACCCCACCTCCTCGCCCCCCCCCCACGTGACTCTCCGTGCATTTAAACTGTGGCTCCTCCCCCACGCCCGTGAGCACAGCTCCGCGCCGCAGCCTAGCGCGGGGTTCTGGGAGGAGGCGGGTGTCGGCGAGGAGGAGCCGAGTCCCGCAGCCCAGCTCTCCCGGGCGAGGGGCGGGGCGACAGAGTAGCTGCAGCAGCGCCCCCGCGCCCCCGCCCGTCCTCGAAGGGTGGGAACAGTCTGCTGCGGGGAGCGCAGCCGGGCGGCGCGGCTGCAGCCCCGGCGAGTCCCGCCAGCGGCCCGCGGCGCTGCACAGAATTTCCGGCGGGCGGCCGCGGGCGGGTGGGTCCGCCGAACCGGGGGGCCTGACGGAGCGGCGGTGCGGAGGGTCTTTCCAGGCTCGGGGCGTCCCGCTCTGCCGACGCGGCGCCGACGTCCGGTGCCAAGCGAACTTTAAAAAGCTGCTTTGGACCAGCCTGCGGCGGGACCTGCACTGCCGGGGACCGGGAGCAGAAAGGTCCAGCCTGAGGGAAATGCCGGGAGGTCTGCGCGGACGCTGACCGGCCACTTTCCGGAGAGACTTTGCCGGGGAACCGCGCTCTGCTTCCTTCCCCGGAGCTCAGCCTGCTTCGCTGGAGAGCTCGGCGCTGTCCGCGCGGGCGCGGCGGGGACTGGCTTTCCCGCCCGCGCCGCCGCCGCTGGGCCGAAGTGACTGTCGCCGTGTGCCTGGCCCGTCCCTCTCCTGTCCCCGGAGGCCACCGCCCGCCGTCCCCACCTCTTCGCGCCCGGGTTCGGTGCCGAAGCGGCGATGAGGGTTCTCAGAGTGTGGCTCGGGGTGGCCGTGGCGCTGGCGGGATTTGCAGCACCGGCTCGGCGTTCCGAAGGTGAGACCCCGGCGCCGTGCGCTCGTGTGTGCGCGTGGATAATGTAGTTTAAAAAGCTAAGTGGGTTTTACGGTATTGTGGGTCGGGTGGAAGCTTTTTGGGGGTGTCGAAGTGGAACTGGAGTAGGCTTTCTCTGAGAAGATCCCACCCCTCCGGATTGCTCTGCATTCAGGTGCCGCCATGCCTCCCTCCCCTGCAAAGGGCGCGAGGGCCGGGCGGGTGGCCGGCCAAGGCAGCGTCTCTGAAATTAGGTTTCCTTGCTTCCCACCACCCCTGCCCCCAAAGGGAGAGCAACTACTGGAGCTAGGTGAGCAGCGAGCAGTTCCTTCGCAATACGAAATTCATCTTAAAGCCCTGTTGCCCTCCTCGCCCCAGTCTGTCCCCCAAAAGTCCAGCTGAGGTTTTATG
>CAUYRT010053759.1:0-41910 GCA_963574885.1 Lepilemur ruficaudatus
ATTTTTTCTATATATTTTTAGTTGGCCAATTAATTTCTATTATTAGTAGAGACGGGGTCTTGCTCTTGCTCAGGCTGGTTTCCACTCCTGACCTTGAGCAATCCGCCAGCCTCGGCCTCCCAGAGTGCTAGGATTACAGGCGTGAGCCACTGCGCCCGGCCAATACGTTTTATTTTAAATGCTTCAAAGGAAGTAAACGTGGAGCTGTGACAGAATCTAGTGGGTGTGCTGGCAATTCTCGGCAAGATTGACAGGGATAGACTGAGGTGGCGTGTGAGTTGAGATGTGAAAGAAGAAAGAGAAACTGTGTGAAAAATAGGGGAAAGAGCAGCCCAGGTAGAGGGAAAAGCGGGACTAAGACTCTGAGGAGGAAAACAACTGAGCCTGTTTACAAGTAGAGAAAAGAAACCAGAAAAGCCGAAGCGTAGAGAGAACGGGGGCAAATGAATCGAGATGAGTTAGACAGATGATGAAGTGGGTCAGTCAACCAGATTTGCATTTTTGGAAAGTCACTCAAGCACTGTGGGAGTATTGATTGAGGAGGGGCAAGAGAAGAGACACACAGCTCAATCAGAAGGGTATTGCACTAGTCCAGGCAAGACAAGATGCTAGCTTGAACTAAGATGGGAGAAATGGAGATGCTGAGAAGTGGAAGTACCCGAGACAAATGTCTGAGGGGAAAATGGGCAGGTCTTGTTAATGAATTAGATGTGAGGGATGAAAGAAGGAGGGAATGAAAATGACTCTAGTATTTGGGTGAGGATGGTGCTGTTTATTGCAATAGGTAATACAGAAACACATGGGGGGAAAGAGTTCTGTTTGGGGCTTGTTACCTTTGAGATGCATGCATCATGTACATCAAAGTGTCCAGAGGCAGCTGGCTCTGACACTTCAGAGCTCAGGACAGATTAAGAAGTGGGACTGTAACTTTGGCAATCCTAATCTTTTCAAGTGGTTTTATTTAAATCCATGGAAATGAAAGAGATTATCTAGCAAGGATTTAGAAGAAAAAAAAAAATAACCTGACTTGAGCCTGGGGAATTCTACCTTGAGGTCTGGTGAATGCAGTGAAGTCATCAAAGAAGACCGAAATGAAATACCGTGAAAAGCAGGAAGTGTGATATCACAGAAATAAAAGATGGTGTTTCAAAAGACGTCAATCATGTGGAATGTCATTGAATATAAAGTAAGAGAAGAATTTTAAAATGCCCGCTGAATTTGGCAACATGGAATTTTTTGAAGCCTTGACAAGAACAATGTCAGAGGACTAGTGTGGAGGAAAACCAGAGTGGAGTATGTTGGCGAGTGATGATGGGACATCATCAAGATGAGATAAAAAGCGTAAGGTTTCAAGATTTTTGCTCTAATGTGAAGCAAAGAAATAGGCAACAACATGACATTTTTTTCAGCAAGGGTGATTGATTTATTTCTCTTCCGAATTGAAGGAAGAAGTAATTTGCTCGATGTAGCCTTGAGCAAAAGCAAATGTGGAGTTGACCTCACTCTCTGTCTGTTTACAGCATAACAGCAGATGAGAAGGCTAAAGAAAAAATAATAATAGAAATTAAACACACACACACATGCACACACAGTTACACACACATTCCTGGGTAAATCTATCAAAAGAAAAAGTCTCCTCTTAATAATTTTAGGTAATTATCCCTTTTCTCTTAAGGAGTTTCAGTACATGTGTGCAGATTCACTTCAATCCCTTCACTCTTCTTGTACATTCCACCAGTCATGCCGTTTTGATGCTTCTAAATCTCCAGTTCCTCTCATATGCACTGTCTTCTTGCACTCTCACTCTGTTAGTTCATTCACTCACATTTTGTTATCTGGAATAATATTCTCATATACTAACCATTAGTAATTCTTCTGTCAGCAGTATTTTACCTCCTAATCCAGATTTTTCACTTTGCCAACAGAAATATATTTCTAATACACAGATTGGAATATTTAAATCAATTTCTCAATAAACTTCCAGGGCTACTAATTGTACAAATAAAGTCTAGACCTCCAAAGATATCCGTTCCTATTTTATCTTCAACACACTCAATTCACAAATAACTTTCATCTGCTCCGGGGGACAGGCTCAGTGGTGAGCCCTCGTGGCGTCCCTGCTCCCTGCCCTTCCACCTGCCTTCATGCGGCCCCTGCTGCCCAGAGTCCAGCGGTGGCTCCACACTGCCCAACCAGACAGGCAAAACCAGTGTCTCTTCCCCAAATCCCTCCATTCTCTCTTTTCTTTAGTAGTTCTTTTGATGTCTTTAAACATTTCTTTACAGAAATGTTCAAGCATACCTTTAAAAATAGAAAATAGTGTAATAAAGGCTCATATCGATCCATTTCCCAATTTCAACTGAATTATCAGTGATGGGCAAAATGTACTTCATTTATACTCCTCACTACTTCTCCATCTCTACTGTTGGATTATTTTGAGGAAAATTTGAGTTATTCAGTTGGGATTCTTTTCAAAGAGCAACTGTCCATCATCTATTTGATTACCTGGAAGAGCAGTTGATATAGGATAGGCAGGATAAGTTCTTAATTTTTTGCCCCTGTTTACCGGTTTTCAGAATGATAGGAAAATGATGTGCTGGTAAAAATTCAAGATGATGATCAATTTAGTTGTTTTATTCCCATTTTGAAATCACGGATATTAACATATTTGATGAGCTTCAATCCATTGAAGTCATTGTTCTTTGTGATACTCAAATTTTCCGTCTTTAGCCAGAGGCAGCCTTTCAATTTGGCTCTTACTTCCTCTTAGTACACCACCAGCAGTGCTTGATATATTCTTTGCCTCCTAGTATTATAATATCTTCTGTAGTTTTCATCCCAGGCACATACAGAACCAGGCATTTCTCTGAGAATCTCTACTTGCTTTCTGTGGGAAAAAAAATGACATTTTTCCAAGTAATTTTTTTCACAAATGGGAGTTACAAAAGAATGTTTTCATAGTCTGTGGGGTCAGCATCTCACTAGAGAAAAAGTCGACAAAAAATTGATGACACATAAATGAAATCCTGAGAAAGTCAAAGGGGATGACAACCAGAATGCCCATGGGGCGGCCAGTCCTCAGACAGAGGCACCTTCCACCTAGTAGAGGCAAGGAAAACAGAGGTTACGGGCACAGACGTAGATCATGTTCATCTTTCCTGGATGCCACCTGACCACCTTGCATGTACTTTTGGAATAATAAGAGATCACATTCTTTGCCAAAATTTTCTTATGCTGTCCAAAATTTGGGAAATACTGGGCTAAACAAACTTTCTTTAATGTGGGACTTTTCAGACCCTTTAATTTGCTTGTGCATGTTGTGAATTTCCAAAAAGAAGTTTGTACATGCAGCATTCCCCAAAATGATTTGACTGCAGAAAGCTTTTCTCATGAGCTATCCTTTCCATTTGTGGGAAGAAGTTTTCTAAGAAGCATACTTCAAGAGATTCTGAATAAACAAAAGGACGATTGTTTCTTTTTTAAATTAAATCTGATTTTTATAAAGGGACTTTCTCTTTATATGTTTTTTCATAAATCCCATTTTTCTAGAGCCAAAATAAAATGAAGACATTGGGGATTATATAGTAAACATGTAGGCATATGTTATTTATAGACATTTCTTGATCTTTTCTTAATAAATTGAACACTAATAATCTAAGGATGACTTTTTATCTGATATTAAAGTGTGAATGAAAACTTATTTACAAATAGAAATAAAAATTATCACAATGGCATGTCACCTATGCTTTGAATATAGTAAGATTTAGGAACTTCCCCTGCCTAATATACTATAGCATCTTCCAAAGAAAAAGCATTTTACAAATACTTGTTGAATGAGTAAATAAATGTATGAATTCCTATTTACCTTGACCATTTATTATTAAATATAAAAGAAATCCAGTTCACTTTTACCATTTATAAATTCGAAGTATCAACCTGCTCTATTATCATATGGGAATGGTAGCAATCAGTTTAGTGTTAGGATATATTCCCAAATGGGATGAGGGAAAGGAAACAGCATTTTGCCTTCTCTAGACCAATTAAGAACCTTATTTTTTTTTAAAAAAACTGAGAATTTAATTAGTTAAATAGTAGATACTCAACTACTTGAGGGCTCATTTTTAAATCTATGATAAAACAGTGCAGAGTGATCTAAACACAGTAAAGGACTCAACAAATATCTGTTGAATTAATTAGACCTTTAAAAGGACCTGCCTTAATTAAATTTAGCACAGAAAATTACATGTACTTGTTTCATTTCAGGAAATCCAGAAGGCTCAATCACCCCAAGTCATTTTCTCAAGGAGATCAATAATATCTGAATTATCACATTAGAAAATTATTTGTTCATCAAATCTAGATGAAATGCTTACTATTTACATGCAAACCTCCTGCTAGGTGCTGGGAATACAAAGAGTAGGAGTTCTCCGTCTGGTGCAGGGAGCAGGTGTGCAAGTAATTGTCACCTATTTTGTGGTATTCGTTTTGACAAGTGATCTTCATCTTTTTTTGTTTATTGAATTCCTTTCCTCACTCTCCTCATTTTTCTTGTGTGTGTGTTTTTTTAAAATATATGTTATTATTCTTAGTATTGCTCATCTTGGAAAGGTGAGCGGAAGCTGGGAGGATGGCAGATCGCCAGAGGCGTATCTCTGAGTTAGGAGAGATGGCTCCCGCTTTTGCATGAGTCGCAAGAACATTGGCAGGATCTGGGCTTATGCTTACCTAGGTATTTTTCATGATACACAAAAATTCTGCTAAAATCGGTGGGAAAGTTTCTGATTTCATTAAATTTTTACAGTTGAACTTTTGCTGCTTCTTAATTAGGTAATAATAGAGTAGAAGGAAAAAATGCTGTTAAAAACTGATTGCCACTGCTTTCCCTTTTAATAGAATTGCTTAATTTATCTCTGGGGAAGAGGGTTCTTCTGTCGATAAAAGCACCGGGGTAGCTCTGATAGCATTTTTGCTTGAGAAATGAAAGGCGAAGGGTGTAGTTTGGATGAAGTGGGTGGGAGGAAGACAGACATAAACTGACAATATAAAATTAAACGCATTTGGAGTTACAATGAGTAAACAAGAAGACAGCGTTTAAGAGAAAAGTCAGACGAGAGGGGAGGAGAGCCTTACGAACGCGTTGGGAGGAGGGGAGTTATGATCACAGCCGGGGGTGGGAACCTGCAGCCTCAAGACCACATGTGGCCGTTGAGATGCCCACGTGCGGCCCTCTCAACCGAATCCAATCCAGAAAAGGTGATGTACCAGTTAGGGCTGGGCATGGCTCTGTGCAGCAGACAACTTGAAAGGACATGACATACATACGGCGGGGAGCTTATTTATTTCTCTCAGAAAGAGTTCTAGGGGAAAGCAATCCATGGCGGGCACGGTGGCTCCGTGGCCGTCAGGGACCCAGGCTCCTTCCACACGTCCACTCTGCCGCCCTGAGGGGTCGGCGCTCGTCCCTGTGGTTCTCCACCAAGTCCCCGCCACGGAGCGTCTCGTCTCGTGCCTTGGGGCAACGTGGAGACACGGAGGAAGAGGAGCGTTTCCCTCTTTCCTAATGAGCTTTCCAGCGTTTCCACGGAACGCGTCCACGCACACGGAACTCCGCGCACGTCCTACCGGCCAGTACCTAGGAACGGGAGCTTGGGAGACAGGCTTTCAGCAGACTGCCATTTGTCCAGGTCAAAGTTAGCATTCTGTCATTTTGACAGATAAGGTAAAAATGTGAAGTTGGAAAGCGACGCGCTGTCTCTGCCCGGGAAGATGAAATGCAGCACGGAGGGGCGTGGGGGTCGAGCGCGGCCTGGGCCGGTGAGCCGCGCTGCAGAGGGGTGGGCTCGGGAAGAAACGCCTCCGCCTCCTGCCCGCCCGGCCTGCCTCAGAGACGCTTCAAGAGTCTCCCGCAGGAGACAGGTGGAAGTGCGTCGGCCGGCCACGACCCCAACCGACGGGGCGCCAGGGCGCCAGGGCCCAGTGTCGTGGACGGCAGTTTTCCCACAGACAGGGGCGGGGTGATGGTTTCGGGGTGATTCAGGCACAGTACATTTATTGTGCGCTTTATTCCTGTTATTATTACATTGTGATGTATAATGAAATAACTAGACAGCTCATCGCGGCGCAGAATCCGCGGGAGCCATGAGCTCGTTTGCTGCAACTAACGCTGCTGGTCCCACAGCAGGCGGAACACGGGCGGCGATGCGACCCCGGGAGCCGCGCTCGGTCACCCGCCGGCTCCCGCTCTGGGGCCAGTTTCCTAACGGCCACTCAGTCTGTGGCCCGGTGATCGGGACCGCAGCTGTAGGATGCCCGACGGGGGCTCGAGGCGATCTTCTTCAATACTCTGCTAGATCTCACCAAGACTCATCTATCGCGGGGACAGACACATGAATCCTGGCCACCTCCGCCCGCTTCTTGGGCCCCCGCTGCCCGGGTCCCTCAGGCCCCGCAGCCCAGGTCCCTCAGGTCCCTCAGGTCCCCGCAGCCAGGTCCCTCAGGCCCCCGCAGCCCAGGTCCCTCAGGTCCCCGCAGCCAGGTCCCTCAGGTCCCTCAGGTCCCTCAGGTCCCTCAGGCCCCCGCAGCCCAGGTCCCTCAGGTCCCTCAGGTCCCCGCAGCCAGGTCCCTCAGGTCCCCGCAGCCAGGTCCCTCAGGTCCCTCAGGCCCCCGCAGCCCAGGTCCCTCAGGTCCCTCAGGCCCCCGCAGCCCAGGTCCCTCAGGTCCCTCAGGCCCCCCGCAGCCCAGGACCCTCAGGTCCCCGCAGCCAGGTCCCTCAGGTCCCTCAGGTCCCTCAGGCCCCCGCAGCCCAGGTCCCTCAGGTCCCTCAGGCCCCCGCAGCCAGGTCCCTTAGGCCCCTGCAGCCCAGGTCCCTCAGGTCCCTCAGGCCCCCGCAGCCCAGGTCCCTCAGGCCCCGCAGCCCAGGTCTCCCTCGCTCAGAGCTCCCCTCCCCCGCGCCCACACCTCTGTATTCCCTCTTCGGGAACGTCTGTGTTGGCAAAACATTTTGGGCATTTGAGTACTTTCCACATATTTGCAATTGTGAACTATGCTGCTATAAACATTTGCGTGCAAGTGTCTTTTTTATACAAATTTTTTTTCCTGTTATAGAGTCTTGACAAAAGTAGTGGGAAAGGAGAGAAGCGAATAGATTTGTAATTTTATTATAATCAGATGTGTTTCAAATCTGTTGAAATAAAGGCTGAGCTATGGATTTTTTCCTTTGGCATAATTTATAAAATAAGTACAACATACTATTTACAATTCAATAGCTTAATTTATGGTTCTGATAGAAATCACAAGGGTGAATTTTGCTCAACAAAATCAGGAATTCTCAAAACTTTTGGTTTTAGGGTCCCTTTATTCTCTGAAACTCTATTAAATATATCAAAAAAATTTTATATTGATATATTGATATTTACAACAGTAGAGATTGAAACAGAATTTAAAAAATTTATATTAATTTACTTTTAAAATCAATAATCCCATCGCAAGCTAGCGTAAATAATATATTTTAATGATATATATATATATTCCAAATAAAAATTTAGTGAGAAAAGTGGAGTTTTATGTCTTTGCAAATCTCCTTAATATCTGGTCTGATAGAGGATGGCTGGGTTATCATATCTGCTTCTTTATTCAGTCTTTTATGTTACTCTGGTTGAAGTAAATGAAGAAACTCAAGCCTTACACACACGTACGTGGTTTAAAAGGGAGGAGTATTTTAATAGGAGTATTTAATAAGAGTATTTAATAGTTGTGAATAGTTTCCTTTGATACTACAAATTTGGCAAGTAGTAGTTTCTTAAAGGTTAATTGTAATGTAGAATCTAAAATTATCTCAATAAATTTCTCATTACATTAAAATCCACTTGTCTATCATGCAAGTTGAGTGTCGCTTTTACCATTGCATGATTTTGTAGTACGATGCATTGAACAATCAGAAAATATTGTTATACCGAGTTCTGCAGACCTTTCGAATGCTGATGAATTTCATTATGCAATATCAAGAAATTTCATTCATTAATATCACTACCAAATTCAGAAAAGTCTTTAAGTATTATGAAGCTGTCAAGCTAACGGAAGCTTTCACTTGATGCTTAAATTGTGTTATTGGCTACAGCTACTGTCAGTTGTTTTCCTTCAGTGACAGGCTCACTCTGTTCATTTTTGAGGAAATGTCTGCCAAATGTCCAAGTCTGAATAACCGTGTTCATTTGCCAGTTGTTCTTTTCAGTAAAAATCATGTCTTATGAAAACAGTAGCTGGCTCAGCTCACGACTTAATTGACAAATGTTTTTTCTCACAACACAGTCATACTTTGGTCTGCAGCAGAAGGGCCTCATGTGCACTTTCCATTTTGTCACACGGAGTATTAAAAAGACAGGTACTCAACGGTCCAGGTTTAAAACATTAATAATTTTTGCTGCTTCATCAAACACATTCTTAAGTAGAAGCGGATGTATTGGCAGTGAAGAAAATACTGACCACTAACCAGTTGGGTGCCACTTCCTTGATTCATTCTAAAGTGCCTACTGTTTACCCCACCACTGTTTTGCACGTTCAGTGCAAATGTCAACACAGTGAAAACAGCAAATAAAGTCTTAACCTTATTATTAAAGTGACTCAGAATTGGCTGACCCTTTTGAAACGGTCTTCGGAACCCCAGGGGCCTGTAGACCACACTTTGAGAACTACTAAACTAAGTGTTCAAGGCTGTGTTTCAACATAACTAGCTCCCATCAGATTTTAGTGTTCAGTTCAATTTTTGAACTCCTTCAAATTTAATACGATACAAATTAATTTTTGTGTTCTTAATCACATAGATAGCTTACTGAACAAAACTGTATTTTGATGATTAAAAAATGTCTACTGGCTACTGAAGTGTTTGAATATCCTTTTCCTGCTAATCCACTTCCTTGGAAAATATAATTTATGAAGCAGCAGTCAGTCAAGGATACTGACTCTGAATTCCATCTTGGTGAAAAATGATGGGATAAGGAAAAATTGCTATTAACTTAATATACTTTTAAAAATTATAGTGCAATAACTATCACATTTTCTTTAATGATTCCAGATCTCCTATTCTTTTAAAAAATTTCTTTCAACCATTCATTAAAATTATTAAACCTTATTATCCAGTAAGAGAGATTATTTCCAGGAAATGAGTATATCCTACATACAGTAAGAATTTGATTGTTTTTTTCTTACTAGTCACGTGTGTTTCTCTTTCACTAGCCACAGGACACAATTTTACTGGGGTGTCCAAAGTTCTCTCTTTCATCTCCCTTTGTTCACCTTTTCTCTCTCCTGGAAACCTCATTTGTCGTTCATTCTTCTTTGAAGTTGCCAGCTGCTTTCTGACCCTTAGGTTTTCTATCTTCTCAAGTCTGTTTGTCGTAGAGCATACCCCAATCTTTCTAGTTCTTTTCTGCCAGTAGAAAAATAAGCATACAGACTTTATTTATTTTTAGATATTAATTGAAAGTCAATATGAGAGCTAGTAAACACTAAAAAGTCAATTCTCTCATCCCACCTTCCATCTCTCCTGCTGCAGCTGAGCTGCTCGGATTACATGTGTTCTTCACTGCCCCAGGGCTCCACTGTCTCCCCTGCAATGAGCCCTGCTAGTCTTCACTTCCTTTCTCGATCATCGTAGATTCTCATAGTCCAACTCTTAAAATTTGTTTTTAAAATCATATATTTAATCATCTTTCATTTTTTCCATTTGTTATGGACTCAATGTTGTCCCCTACTCTCAGATTTGTATGCTGAAGCGCCAACCCCCAGTGTGATGGCATTTGGAGACGGGGCCTGTGGGCGGGGATTAGGTTTAGATGAGGTCATGAGGGTGGGGGCCTCGCGATGGGATCAGTGCCCTTATAAAAAGAGATACCAGAGAGCTCGCTCTTGCTCTCTCTCGGCCTTCTGAGGACGCGGCGAGAAGGTGGCCATCTGCAGCCAAAACAGAGAGGCCTCCCCAGAAAATAACCACACTGGCAACCTGAGCTCAGACCTCCAGCCTCCAGAACTATGAAAAGTAAATGTCTGTTGTTTAATCCACCCAGTCTATAGTACTTTGTCATGGCAGCCCAAGCTGACTAAGACATTACCTATCTGGAAACAATGTTTGTCCTATCTCCATTTAACTGCCCACTTTTCCAATGTCCACACTTAATCAAGCTGCTGAGCAAACCTTAGATTTCCAAACGATTGGTGACACTGTCTATTTCTATTCATCTTCAGCACTGTCTAGCAGCCTTTGTAGTTGGAATGGCAGTAATTAGTGGCAATTTTCATCTTCTTCTACTCCCTTCAAACTCTGTTTCCATTTCCCGCGCACTCTCACAGTGGAGAACTGCTTCTTCTACTTTATTGGAGGGGCTGCAAAGAAATACAGAGCATAAAGGCTCTGGATTCGTATCTTTGACTTGGACACATTCCGACTGCATGATGTTGAACAGTCGATCTATTCTGGGGTATTTTTTTTCATTTGCCAGCTGGGAAGATATCAATATCTCTGTCACAGGAAGTTCTGAGTATTAGATGAACTCTGATCACACTGATAGGGATATAAAATATAATCAATAAATCTTCATTGCTATATTTGTTCATATTAAAAAACTGAAAGCCCTATAGAGAAATTCTCCCAAATTCTTACCACTGCACCTTTAAATCTGTCCATGTTTATATTTATTTTTTTACTCTCCCCTCCCATTATAGTGTAATAAGAGTCATTCCTCAGCGGTGCTATACCTTCACGAGGTCCCTGTTCTATTAGTTATGCCAATATCTCCTCTTGCTTCATCTTCTTCCTCTACTAGATTCTTCCCCTTAACCTTTAGACCTAGACAGGATGCTCCCGTATTTTAAAGGAAAGCTATTTGCTTCCATCTTTCATTGCTCTATCTTGCTCCTTTTCCTCAAACTACCCATCCTTTTTCATCTGGCTAATGGCTCATCACTAAAGATTCAGTTTATATGTCACATCCTTTAGAAATCCTCCCGTAATTCCTGCACTCTGGCCTAGATGCCTTTTTTATGCAGTTCTTTAGCAAACTGCTTCTCCTTATCACAGCACATATCACACTGGAATTGCCTCATTGCTTGTCTTGTCTCCAGAAATATCGCAAGCTCTCTCAGGGCAAGGAACCCGTATTTATCTTATTCACTATCATATCTTCAATGCGCCACACAGTGCTTGGAATATAGCAGGCATTCAATAACCATTTATTAACTGCATAAAGAGAAACAGATAAAGCTTAAGAAAAATAACTAGGGAAGTTGAAAATGGTGGAGATAGTTTAAAATCATTGTCTTGACTGCTCACTGACTCACACGTTATCCTGACGCTCTATGAGAACGATATGACATATTTAAAAGTTAGCAAGGCAGAGACCTGACGGCACAGGGGCCTAATGTTAATTTCATGTCGAATATGATTGAAGAGGAATTAAATGGTCAGTTCAGCTTTGAACTTTCTGAATTGCTTCCTAACTTTCTGTCTGCTCTCAGACTTAATTTCTCCCAAGAGTAATAATGGTGAAAGCACAGGAATGTGTGTTCAAGCTTTCCTTTTCTTCTTTTTATTCCCAAATAATCCATAACAGTATTTTTAACATTCCCCATATTCTGAATGGAACAAACCTTACCTATAAAGGGGATTTGGGATGTTCTGAGCATGATGCAGAATATATTGATGGTGCTAAAAATCATGGACCTTTGAAAGAGGCAATAGTCTTCAGATAAGGTGCCAAACTCCTACTTCTTTTGCTTTGCCACGGAAATGGGAAGGGCTTCCAACTGGGGGCATGGTGAAGAACACAGTGTGCTGCTTTGACTCATAAGATTTTATGAGAACTTCGCTTTCTGAGTTAAATTATATTGCCTGACTCCTAGGGCACAGAGAATATCCTGTGGCCAATAAAGTATTTTAAATTTCTTTCAGTCATGGTCTCTGCTTCCTTTTTGAAATTGCTCCAATCACAAAGAGCCATGATGACTACAATAAAAAAGCTGTATGTAGCCACAAATAGCTCTCTCTGTTTTTATATCTGGTGCTGGAGCTTAATTGGTAAGACTTTCTACCATGTAAATCTTCAGCAACCTCAAAGTTAAGGAAAGTTCTTCCTCCCAGGAAATGTACTGAGGTGGACATTAGAGAAAATAAAGAGGACTGCTGCCGAGCTTGATCAGGCCCCAGGAAATGCCTTCTCACCCCACTGGGTCATTTGCGATCCAGTGATGCACATTCTGGTTTCATCGCAATCTCCCTTCTCACCCGATACTCTGATAATATCACCTGTCCATCTTCCAGGGCCACAGGTTCTGTCTCCTTCTCCCCTTGAGAAAAACTGAAGGAGAGAGAGATGTAATTCCCTTTATGGTGCTGTGTGTGTGAAGAAACAAACAAAAAATGAAGAGGCTGGACTGACGATCGCTGTCTTAGGGCACTTCTTCACAATTCTCTGGCCCGACTTAAAAGCAGCAGAAAATTAGTATTAATAGTTTCCTCTTTATTACAGTATATGAAATAATGACACGTTATAATACTTCTCTAATACTTTTTCTGAACTTAGTACTTTCGCTGCTGAATGTAAGTTTTAGCCACGGTTCTTAGTTTGCCGTCTGCAGACTTGGGTGTGACGCACCTGGTAGGCAGCGCTGGCTTTTGCGTGTGTGCACAGGGGCGTGTTCCTTAGGAGCCTAGTGCGTTGTCCAAGGGATTCAATATTTGGAAAAGATTAACTATTATTTATATCTTTTCACATAGGTTTATAGATAAAACTCTGTCAACTATATATTATATATGCTATATATATAGTGTGTATCAATTATATATGTGTATATATTTGATATTCATGTATATAAGTGCATACATATATACATATATGTGCTTATATCTATACACATGCATATAATATCTACCAACATATAAAGTTGTTGACATTTAGACATGAACAGGGTTTTACTAAAAAAGTACTGAATATATTGAACATTTTCCTTTTTAAACAAGCACAGATCTGAGTAAGTCCATGCAGGGGTCACTAGGATGACGAACTGCTTGGGGAAAGAAAAAGAGGCACAGAGATGACTTGCAGTAAAGTCAAAGCACATGGAAGAAAGAATAAAATCAAGACCCTTTGTATAATTTCAATCATCTTGTACTTTTCATGTTTTTGATTTTCCTTCCTGGTTTGCTTTTACTGAAGACACTATCAGTGAGTGGACATGCCAATATTAACCACGAACGAACTAAACATAAGTAATTTCATTCCTGTCTTTCCATCACTCATCATGGGCACATATACTACTTTGAAATTAAGTCAGGGCTAAAACAACTCAAATTTAATGCAATTTCTAGACTTAATGCTCCCCCCTCAACAGATACATAGAGAATATCCTGAGAATATATTTATTCTCTGTTAGATGAGGGCACAGAAAAATCCGGAATCTTTTTATCATGAAAACTTTACTGATGGGTTTCACAAACACAGCTTTGAGAGCCTAAAATGTGACAACAGGGTTCCTCAACTCTTTTTTAGAAGCCTCCAGTTTTTTTTGAACGTGCTTTGGATTTATCATCTCTGTGGCGAGACAAGACAGAAATGTCCCAGGTATTCACTAATTTTACTCTGTATTCAGTTGGGGAAAGGTTGTGTCGAATGATCCAGAGAATATATACTTTAAAAGTGTCTCTAAGCACAGTTTGTTCACAGTCAGTGATGTACTTTAGCCAGCAAGCATTTAATTTCTAACTTAATAAAATTACCAAAATGTGGATCTTAAAATAGAAAGGTATTTAAGAAATGTCTCTTTGGGGAGTGATTGCTATCAACTGCCCATAAAGCACAATTGGATATTACAATAGTATTTACTGTGAAAGAGCATCTGTTCCTGGGCCTATTAATCCTCTTGCTTATAAAAACCATCCGCCCTGAGTGCCAGGAGGTGGGGGAGGCAGAGCATGCTGCTGGAGCTCTTGGTGGGGAAGGCCAGGGCCGCAGAGAGCAGCCCTGAAAGCCACTAAAGTCCAGCATCTGTTCACTAATATTGTGTTATCACTCTGCTAGGCTATGTCCAGTTTATTCAGTCTAATGTAGATAATGAACATGAAATCTTTAGGGTAGCTAAGGACTTTTCCTAATAAATATAAGAAACTTAAGAGGGGTAATGATGACAATGGATGGAACAGTGTTCTTTGAATCACTCGACCAAATAAATTGGACATGACATAATAGCTTCTTGTTTTTGCCAGAGACTCACTCTGGCTCCTTAGAGAGAAATTCAATCATTTCTGTTCCAGTCAACTCTTCATCAGCTGTTTAAATTTTTTGATGAATAGCTTCAGTGAATGTCCTGGGGCCTTGAATTTTTATGAATAGCTTAAGGTCCTTGTCTACACAATAGAAGAATTTAAGATGTTTTGGGTAAGCATATTTTCCTTGCCAAATCTTGTATCCAAAATTAATTGTTAATGAAGTGATGTGCCTAATTGGTGTCTTTTGAGAATTGCTTTCATTTTCGTCTTTATATTTCAGTGGAGTAATAACAATGAAAGCACACTGGGGATCGAAGAACACCACCAGTTTCCACCAAGGTTAACCATCGTTTTTCAAGTTGGTGATGCTGTTTTAAAATTGGAACATAACTTCTCAAGTTTAGTTTCTTGTTTAAATAATAGTAAAAATGATAACTAGTTCTTATACAATGCTTATTATCTGCTGAAGTTCTAAATGCTTTACAATATGCAATACAATACAAATGTGCATTTAATTTGCACAAACCTCTATGAGGTAGGTACAGTTAACATCTTTGTTTTACAGGTGAGGAAACTGAGACCCAGAAAGGTTCAGAAACATGCAAGATCACAGAACTATTAGGTAGCAGAGTTGAGATCTGATTTAATGCCCAAGGGTCTGTGCTCTTAACCACGATGCTATTACTGTTACTTCTTTGAAAATTTCTAACATGAGCTAGGATTATTTAATGTTGCTGATGAACTATCTGGTAATATAGAGGACAATTTGAAATATATTCATGTCATTACTAAATAAAGAAATGAGCACTGAAAGCCAGTGACATTTAACCCTGTTGATCATATTCAATTAAAGATGTTTCATACACATGACCTTCTGTGTTTTTGAAGCTGCAAAGCACAGACAGCTGTAGTTATAGCATGCCATGGGGGTTTTGATGAAGGAAGAACAGAAAGAGACTGAAAAGTTACCCCATCAGGCCCACTGAGGAGGAAACTGCACCTCTGCAGCCACGCCCCAGGGAGAAGCGGGACTTTGTTCGGCATCCAGCATTCCTGCGGTAATGACCTGGCTACCTTGTGCTGCCTCCAGGAGGACGGGTCCAGCATTCTCTTCCTCTCCAGCTTTGCTATTTACTGTCTTCGCCTGTCTCTGTTTCAACTGCTTCTCCTTCTGGTGCTGCTCACTGACTCCACCTTGACATGTTTCACATTCCACTCCCCGAGAGAGAGCGCATTTGTTTCGGTTGAATTGTCACCGTCCAGTATAAGGGCATTTCTTAGGAACAGAGTCCTGTGACAGTCCCCTGTGGATAGCTGCCTCGGAGCCCAGCATCCGCTGCTGCTCCAGAACTTTGTGGCCAAGATTGACAACCGACGCCTACAAAATCCCCGGGTCCGATTTCCGTAGAAGGGAGCCACGGGCAGACGTTCCACGCGTACTTGCATGTACTTGCATCTTCCCCCAATTACGGAGACGCCGGCCAGCCTGATAGCTTTTCTCAGTTAAGCTTGATATCAGTTATTCTTTATCAAGTTCCTGTTTAAAATGGAATGAAAGTAGTGTTTTCTAAACATGTAATTAAGGGGAAACTATTAGCTAAATGTTAAATATGAAGAAATAGTCTACAATATGTGTGAATTTAAATCTGCCCTGCTGACTTCCTGATCCTCACACTTCTTTTCTCGCAGAGATTTAAGAGTTGAGATCCTATGTGTCTTTCACTGAAGAACCAGAACTTTACTGTTGAAGCGAATTCCATCACATAAGACTTAAATTATTCATTCTGTTGCTGTTGGTTTCTTTTTATCTGACTGTTAAAAAAATGACTGTAATTTCTAGGGCATTATGTGCCTTTCAAATTTTAAAGACCGTTGGCGCAAGTAACAAGATACATCAAACTGACAGGATCGCCATGCGGGGGGACACGTGTGCTCCTGGTACCACCTTGATCAGTGATGGCAGATCCCTGACGGTCCTTCACCCTCGCGCCCCTCACTGGTGGGTGTCTCATTCCCCTGCATTCTGGTGACAGTGTCATATAGCAGACCTCATGTGGTAGGGAAATGGCCTGTTGGGAAAAGGGAAGAAAACTAAAATGGGAATGCAAGGGAGTCATGGTTAGCTACGTTTTCTCAGAACACTGAGACACCCATGTCAGAATGTTTCTTATTTCCTTTCTTTTGTTAACATTTGATATGTTTTGAAATAGCAAGTCTTCTTCATTGACTTATTTCTTTGTTAATCTTTACTTGACAGATGAAATCCAAGCTTACTATGCCACTTCCTTTTTGTTACAAAGAATTTTATTTTATATTTGTCATTAAAAAAATGTCTCCAGTATAGTTTACCTTACTTAAATGCAAAACTCTATTGTGTGTCCCCCCACTGATCTTTGGCAGTCTGTTGTGAATTATCTGCTGTACCAAATTCTGGATGAACTTTGGTTCCAAGTAGCTCAGAGACAGCTCCATGCTACTCATTCGTGGAGATGTGTTTAAGCCCATGGTGGCAGGTAAAGGACTGGCTCATAAAATATTTATAAGAGATGGAATAAAGTGGACGAGGAGTTGGTAGTGCACAACCAAATTACACCACAATTTGACGTCAGTCACTTACCCCTTCAATCCTCGATCTCAGTGGCAAAAGGGATATAGTAGTATTTGTCCTCAGAGGTGGTTGTGAGTTTGAAATATTAATACCAGCCATTTCTAGGCCATTCAAAAATACTATTTTTAGTTGAATATAATTTCCCAAGAAATAGAAACTCTATGAGCTAAATAATACCTTCTAAGAAGAGAAATAGTCTAGTAATACAGCCAACATATACAGAGTTCACCTCCCCCCCCACCGTGGAGTGGTTTATAAGTATTTCTTTCTTTTTTTTCTTTTTTCTTTAAATTTCAGCATATTATGGGGCTACAAATGTTAAGGCTGTGCACATTGCCCTTCCCCCCCTACCCCCTTGAGTCAGAGCTTCAAGCATGACTATCCCCCACACGGTGCACATCGCGCTCATTATGTATGTATATACCCATCCCCTCCTCCCACTCCCATCTGCCCCACTCCCGATAAATGTTGTCCCTATATGTCCACTTAGGTGTTGATTAGTGAAACCAATTTGCTGGTGAGTACATGTGGTGGTTGTTTATCCATTCTTGGGATATGTCACTTAGTAGAATAGGTTTCAGCTCTATCCAGGAAAATACAAGAGGTGCTACATCACCATTGTTTCCTATAGCTGAATAGTACTCCATGGTGTACATATACCACATTTTATTAATCCACTCATGTATCGATGGGCACTTGGGTTGTTTCCACAACTTTGCAATTGTGAATTGTGCTGCTATAAACATTCGAGTGCAAGTGTCTTTTTTATAGAATGTCTTTTGTTCTTTTGGGTAGATGCCCAGTAATGGGATTGCTGGATCAAATGGTAAATCTACTTGTATCGCTTCAAGGTATCTCCATATCGCTTTCCACAGGGGTTGCACTAGTTTGCAGTCCACCAGCAGTGTAGGAGTGTTCCTGTCTCTCCGCATCCATGCCAACATTTATTGTCTTAGGACTTTTAAATAAAGGCCATTCTCACTGGAGAAGAATGATATCTCATTGCAGTTTTGATGTGCATTTCCCTGAGGATTAGAGATGTTGAACATTTTTTCATATGTTTGTTGGCCATTCTTCTGTCTTCTTTTGAAAAGTTTCTGTTCATGTCCTTTGCCCACTTTTTGATAGGGTTGTTTGAATTTTTCTTGCTGATTTTCCTGAGTTCTAAATAGATTCTAGTTATCAGCCCCTAATATGTGTAGCATGTGAACATTTTCTCCCATTCTGTAGGCTGTCTGTTTGCTCTTGTGACAGTTTCTTTGGCTGTGCAGAAGCTTTTTAGTTTGATCAGGTCCCATTTATTTATTTATTTATTTATTTATTTATTTATTTATTTATTTTGTTGTTGCTGTGATTGCCTTTGGAGTCTTCTTCATAAGTTCTTTGCCTAGGCCAATGTCTAGAAGAGTATTTCCAACATTTTCCTCTAGAATTCTAATAGTTTCATACCGTAAGTTCAAGTTTGTTACCCAGCGTGAGTTGATTTTTGTGAGAGGTGAAAGGTGTGGATCCTGCTTCAGTCTTCTACATGTGGCTATCCAGTTTTCCCAGCACCATTTATTGAATAAGGATTCTTTCCTCTACTGTATGTTTTTGTCTGCTTTGTCAAAGATTAGATGGCTATATGAAGATGGTTTTATATCTAGGTTCTCTGTTCTGTTCCACTGGTCAATGTCCCTGTTCTTGTGCCAGTACCAAGCTATTTTAATTACTGTAGACTTGTAGTATAGTTTGAAGTCTGGTAAATTGATACCTCCCATTTTGTTTTGTTTGTATTGCCTAGGATTGCTTTTGCTATACGGGGTCTTCTCTTGTTCCATATGAAGCATAAAATTATTTTTTCTATATCTGTGAAAGATGATGATGGTATTTTAATAGGAATTGCAGTGCCAACCACACTTCTAAGTTCTGCTGGTATCAAGTCCTTTAAGTTACCCTGACCACAGATAAGTCTGTCTGGTCCTGGCTCTGACTCCAGGCTGTGTTCCCAGCATCTGTCTGGCTTGCCTCTTCTGAGATGGCAGGTGTCTACCTCTCCCTGTCCCCTCAATCTCTGCCTCTACGTGCTGTTTCAATATGACCCATCATTCTCTTGTTTCAAACAGGCACTGCTCTTGTTACTCTGCACTCTGAACACCAACCACCCAGTTGTTCCCAGTGAGATCAACTCTATTTCAAGACTAAGATATACAAACATATGTTAAAGGAAATGCTCAGTAACTTCCCTAAGACATTAAAAATACTTGCCATGCTTCACCGTACTTTGAGGTTTGAGGGGATCCCCTCCCACAATTTCACTGCTGTGTATGAGCTCATTTGGCCACACTCCCCCACCAAAGAGAAACTGTCCTGTATTCCTTCTTAGCTAATCTTACCAGTTGGAAAATGCAGTGTTAAAATTGAAAGTGCTGCCTCAATATGCCACGATCTCAGAGACGTTTTCATGTTAATAGAAGAATCCAGGAGATTCAGGACCTCAAAGGCAAATGAGTTCCTGTCTAATTTTTAAGTGAGTTAGGATATTTAATGCATCTTGTTCTTTCTGTCCCAGATAGCGGTGGTGTTGGTGAATGCATCTCAGGAACTTGAGTCAGTAGTAGGTGAGAGAAGTGATGGAGGGCTAGGACTGTAGCACAAAGCAAAAGGTAAATGGAATTCACATGCCCTAAATGGTGGCCTCAAGGAGCAATGAACAGTCCCAGTAAATACATCAAGTCTGCTGAGGTTTCATTAGGAACATAGAAGAAACAAACTGAAGAGTGATCAGTCAAGGCCTGGCAAGACCCATCTAGTGTTTTGGGAGGCAGAAGTTGAAAATCTTTTCTGGGTCAAAGATACTCAGTTGATGGGAATCTCATGTGAATGAATGTCTTGCCATGAATGCTGCTGGAGAAGGCAGGGGCTGTAATAATTCTAACACAGTGCCAGCTACCCAGCTCATTAAATGCTAGATTCCCCTTTCCTTTTTCCACTACTGAAAATCCAGGCACAGGGGCAGGCCTTTCAACTTCTGTTAGGGTTTGACAGAACCCTTCCCCTGCACTGTGCATGTGGCTGTCTTCTGCCCTACAGCCTGGCTCTCTCAAGCACCGCAGTATGTGGACCCAGTGTGTCACCTTGTATGGGGTAATAGCCAAGCATGAGTGCCTACAATGGTGGAAGTCTACAAGGGAAAAATAACACATTTGGTAGGGAATAGTTAAAGATGGCTTTGAGAAAGGATATTGTTGTGAAGGAAAGGTTTAGAAAAAGAAGCTCCAATATCAACAGGGCCCGGTGCTCTTATACATGGCACCATTCAGCAATGGTGTTGTGGCTCTGTGCCACTGTCTGTCTCTTTGCTCTCAGATTTCTTTCCGGCCCTGCCCTGGTCTGTTCTGCATCGCAGGGCTGGCTGCAAACTGCATCTCCCAGCCTCCCTTAGAATTGACTTGAGTTAGGTTGAGTCAGTGGGAGGCCTCATGGGAATCTGGAAGGTGGAACAAGGGAAAAGCCAGGTTACCTCTTCCGTTCTCTGCTTCAAGTGGCTTCACCTCTTTGTAGCTCCAGATATGAGCTTCAGTGGTCTCAGGACCCAGCTGTGGCTTTGAGTTTTGGTCATACGCCTTTTCCCTGTGTCTGCACATTGCAGCCCTAGGTGGTTATTGGCTTCTGCTGCTAATCTCTGTTTTCCTGTTCTTCCCAGCATCCTTGTGACCAATTTCTTATATTAAATTCCCTCCCTTAAATCATCTGACATGGGCTCTGTTTTCCTTACAGGACCCTGGCTGTCATATCCCCATTATCTTACTACAGAGAATTTCAGTGGTCAGAACACTGCTTTTCTACACAAGACATCATCTCAGAGTTATGTAGGATTGAATTGGTTGTATGGGTTGACCTAATATATATAATATGTAATTATCTGTATTTAATATCTCATGAACAAAACATTTGGCACAAATACTAGTTTGTTTTTTGTTCTAAAAAAACCCTGTTATTTCCTGTCTTTCTAGGAAGATCATTTATAACATAGGTGAGGTGTTAGTAATAATTATGCTAAACAGCAGCGTAAATAACACAGGAAAAAATGTATCTTATTGAAGACCACCTGTCTACACATTTTGTAGTTCACATGGTATTTTTTTTCTTTAAGGAAAACAAATTCATTCATGAGAATCCTAAAACACAGATGGTAGATGTTAGGAAAAACATTAGAATACATGCAATCCTTTAACAACATCTTAGATTGGAAGGCACAGTGAGGAGCTAATTCTGTCACTCAAAGATGTTTTATACATCAAATAAATATCCCCATGTTCAGGAACAATCTGATCAAGGCTCTCTGCCTATTAGATTTACCACTTAAAAATAATAGTTTGAATAACCCTAAAAACCTTTCAAAACTAGTTAATTGTATGACAGAAACTCCAAAAAAAAAAAGGCAGAAGCTAATATTTCATCATTTTCAGGGAGTCATGTCACCATTTTGTTGGTTTCAAATTGAGGGATAGGTTACACAGATATAGTTTTTCCTGCCCAGTTAACTCCTGTCATGCTTCCAGTCCTGGGTGGACTGGCACCTTTTCACGGAATCAAATCCCTTCTGGTACAACATAGTGTCCCAGTCCCAGGTCTGGCCTTCGCAGTACATGTCACACTGAATTCTGCACTTTTTTTTTGCTGAATTATTAGATTAGCAACTATCCCACTGCACAGTAAGCCCCGTGAGGGTGGGGACTATTTCTAATGTTACTTATGATCATTTTTCCAGTGAATAACACATAATAAATACTCAATACAAACCAGTTGAATAGGTGAGTGAAAGAATGGATAGGCACAGAACTTCGCACACCTAGGAATAGGCTACAGCACTGGGACATAGCTCTGACTTCTGCTGGGAGTGCTCCTGGCTCTTCTGAGCTGTTTCCATTTGCCCTAGCCAGGGGCAAATTCAGCAGACAAAGATGATCTGATACTTACTAGCCCTCAAAGAGGGACTATTTGTTCACTGTGCTTTCTTTCTTTCTTTTTCTTTTTTCTTTTTTTTTTTCTTTTTTGAGACAGAGTCTTGCTCTGTTACCCTGGGTAGAATACAGCATCATCATCATAGCTCACTACAGCCTAGAACTCCTGGGCTCAAGCAATCCTCCTGCCTCAGCCTCCCGAGTAGCTGGATTGTAGGTGCACACTACGATGCCTGGCTAATTTTTTCTATTTTTAGTAGGGATGGGGTCTTGCTCTTGCCCGGCCCACTGTGCTTTCTAATTACTGTGTTACAATAAAACTGAAAGGGATCTTTGACTTATAATAAATGGTCAATGATTTATATTAAAAGAAAAGCACTTGTATCAATGTGAATGAACTACATGGGCTGACAGTTATCCATACTCAAGGAATGAGAAGATTGGGGAGGAATCTAAACCTGGAAGAAAGGTGAGGTGTCCCTTAAACAGCAGCACAGGAAGGTAAATAATCATTCAGATAAGAAGTTACCTTATCTGCCCTTCACATTTACAGAGTCAAGTGTTTTTAGGTCAGCAGACCCCGGACAATAATTGAAGAAAACTCATTTAGTTCCTACATGTGTGCCCTGTGCTGTAAGACTAATGCAATTTATGTAGAGCTTATTCAAGCATTAACATTCTAGTCAGAACAAAGTGTGTGGATTAAAATGTGACCAATGGTGGCTTTTTAGTGGTTCTGCATTTTTAGTACTAATATCACATTACACACATATACAAATACATAGAAATATTTCTGGGGAAGAAATCATCTAATACACTTAAGTTAGTATTTTCTATTTGTTGCATACATAGTAGAAACAAACATCTAATGCAGTTAAATTTGTATTTTCTAATTTTTAATTTGGTGATGTAAAATTTTAGTGTAAAATGTGTCTTTGGGTGAATAAATTACTTAGAAAACTTTCAAAAATAGCTCTCAAAGTAATTTGAAAACGGTGTACTGCTTCTTCATTTTTCTTTTTTTTTTTTTAATTTGTTTATTGATTGTTTGGTTCAATTCTCTGAATGAGTTTAATTTCAAATGTATCCAATAAAATCTTTTGTAATTTCAAAAAACTCTGGCTTACAGAGAAGCAAAGTTGGCCTATTAACTGAGTGTTACTCTTTTTGAAGATTTAGGTTATTAGAATTATTGAGACATTTTATGAAAAATGCAGGACGGTGAAAAACTTGGAGAAATTGCTATAATGAAGACATAGTTATAAAGGTTATACCTTAGTGATTAATCAGTTTATAAGATGGATTCCAAAGCCATGCATGGGGGCATTTGACTGAAGTCAATTAACATGACTCAGATCATAGATTTTGGAGGAGGAAAAAACCCATTTTCCATCCTGAGGGTTGATATTTACTGCTTTTATTTTTTTTAACACCAGAGGGAAATATATCAAGGAAATTTGCTTTAATCTCCTTAGCTCTTTACTGTGATGCGTCATAAAATGGCGTTCTGGCCCGTTGTGATCCACCCTGCACCCGTGAGTGGGTTTTCTCACTGACGACAAAGGGTGTTTTAACTTCACACCATTGACCATTCCCCCTTGTGATTGGCATTAACCAGGTGCGTGAATGGAGATAAAAGGGTGGTCTCTGACCACTGCAGGGAGTTGATTTCCCCTTGAGTCAACTGGTGGACCACAGTCACAAACCTGCAGCCTCAGCCCCACTGGACTTGTGTTCCAAACCGACTGAACCCACAGGTGACACAAAAAAGCATGCTGAGGACAGGAACAAAACCAACGGAATTGTTTGCAGAGAAGAGGATAAATTAAATATTAATTATTTAACCAACCAGAGACTCATTTGTCAAGCTTCAATGAGATTGTCTTGCATAAACAAAAATGGCTATTGGATGAAATAAGCATATGAAAATGCTGGACAGTTTGTCTTTATTGCCCCAGAATCAGAAGCAATGGAATAAAACTACAAGCAGGAGAGAGTTTACAATAAGTAAATAGGCACTTGGACTCTCTTTAAACCACCAGGACAGAGTGTATATGTCACCCTCTTGGTGTCCAGGGCTTTTTGCTTACTTAAGCACAAAAAAGATTCACCTGTGTATTTTCCTGAGTTCCTACTAATGTTAGACTCTACGTTCTGGAGTTGAAAGACTAAAGGTCATCTCCAAGTCTATTAATTGTAAACCATATATGCAACACAGAAAATAAGCCAAGTCTGTAAAAAATTAATTGTCCTAAAAATTGCTTTATCTCAGATTTTTGAGTTTCCTTAGCTTCTGAAATGGTATGCAGTGTCTTGCTTTGTACTTTCCAAATGGAAATATTTTAACCACAGAATTGATGCTTAAATGATGGTGAGGTGTCTGATATTTCAACCATTGTAGAAACACGCACTAACCTTTCATATCGTATTTAAATGAGGCTCTAGTAGGATGGGAACAAAAGGCTGAGGAGAGGGCATGGCTTGGTTTAATTTGTTCCATACAAAGCCCTTTGCTTGGACCTGTTTGCCTCCGTCACCACCAGATTGTACTGAGGAAGGAAAACTATTTTTAACATTACTGTTATAAGAAGGCATTTCATCTTTTGCCTTAATGTTATGAAAATATTGATATTTATTTTTTGTTTTTCTCATATAAATGTTATAGGCAATTGCTTATCATTTACAAATGAATAGGTATCTTTTTTTAAGGAACAAAATGGTCAAATGTGGAAAAAGTTAAAGACTTCAAGAACTAAGGATCAAATCTCTCTTAAAATAAAGCTATCTTCCCCAAAAGATATTATCTTAAAAACATTTCTCATTTCACGATAAATTAGAACCATGTTCATAAGATGCCACTCAAAGGACAAAAATAAAAGGCCCTGTAGGGATTTCAGAATCTTCTGATACTAAACTGCCAAAATAGGATTTTTGATGTTAAGTGGTGTGAACAGATTTTATTTTAATTGACACATTTGAAGACAAATAATAGGATGAGTGAAGGATCGATCAAACAGTGAATGTACTTCAATGAAAGCTAAATAATACTTTTACAAGTAAGTGGAATAATAAAACTATTTCACACTAGGAAGTTTCAGTCACCCTTACTGGGTTTTAAAGCAAAAAGTTATTCGATTTATCTCCAGTGCTACAGCATTGTGTTAAAATAAATGGAAAGTCTGAGAATTGTCTACAAGAAATATTGAAGAAACCTTTTGAGATAATGGTAAATGAAAGACTAGGAACTTCTCAAAAGGTCCATAAATTGCTGGAAGGAAGAGGTATTTCTGCCCAAGATAGTGTCACAAGGGCACGGATTTACCTCCTGCCTGAAGCAAAGAAGAATACCAGATAAAATATATGAAGTTACTCTTTTCAGAGCACTGGGCATCCAGGCAATGCAGGACACTGATCCCTGAGAGGTGGGAAGCAAACAAGGTGGCCCTGACAACTCCTCCTGACTACTTGAGCGGGCTGCCAGGCACTGGTGCAGGGAGTCAAAATCCAGGCAAAGCCCAGCAGATGCCCTGAGTTTAGGAGACACAGTTGAGAGAGTACAGGGAGATAAAGGCAGCTGGAGTTCTCAGAACAGAGTACCAAAGAGAAGGAAGCTGCCAAGATATTTGCAGAGGGGCTAACTAGAAAATGCACTTGAAGAAACTACCCAAGGCTGGGGGTAGGGGGAATCCAAAAAGATACCAGAAAAGGTTAGAGAACAGTGCTCTGTGCTCAGGGAGGGCTGGGAATAGTGCCTATTCCTACCAGGCTAACTGAGAAAACTGGGAATTCATGGGGCATTGGGTAGAGTGCTCAAGGACATCTTATTTCAGTTAAGTGGGGAATAACTAGTCTTTTAATAAGCATGCTCCAAAAAGATTAGTTTTTTTTCCCCAATTGACTTGACTGTATCAGAACAAAGTTCAAGAATATTTACAGGTATACAAAAATATCCACACTTGCTTGGCATGGGAGATACCGTGATCATGAAGGAATACAAAAATATCTAGAACCCAACAAGGTAAAATTCATAATGTCTGCCCATCAATCAAAAAATTAGGTAGAGACATGGAGATATAAAAGAGACCCAAATGGAATGTCTAGAGAGAAAACTATTATCTGTGAGATGATAAATACACTGGATAGAATCAATGGTAGATTAGACATGGCAGAAGAACAGATTAGGGAATGTGAAGACACAGAAATAAAAACTTTCCAAAATGAAACACAGAGGGAGAAAAGAATTCCTCAAAAATAAACAAACAAAAAAGTATGGGTGAGATGTGGGACAACGTTAAGCAGCCAAATATATTTGTCATGGCAGACTTTGAAGGGGATATAGAAGAAATAATGGTTCAAATTTGATAAGAATTACACAACTACCAATCTGAGAAGCTTAATGAACTCCAAACATGTAAAATGTGAGGAAAAATACAGCAAAGCATGTCATAATCAAATTGTATAAAGCCAGTGACAAAGAGAAAAATCTTAAAAGCAGCCAGAGAAAGATGTTCTGTACACAGGGACCAAGAGAAAACTAGTAGCAGATTTCTCACAGGAGCAATGCAAGTGAGAGGATCCAGCTTTAAATCTGGAAATCTTCAAAAGTGAAGATGAAATAAAGATGTTTCACTCCCAGAGAATTCCTTTGATGTTTCTTATTTACTCACTTCTTTTCCAGGAAGTGAAACTGTTATAGGCAAAATAATGGTCCCCCAAGATGTCCATGATCCCATTTCCAGAACCTGTGAATATTTATGGTACATGGCACAAGAGACTTTGGAGAGGGAATTAAGGTAAAGCTCTCAAGATGCAGGGATTATCCTGGACTATCTGCGTGGGTCCAGTGTAATTAAATGGGTCCTTATAAGTGAAAGAGGAAGACTAGACTGGTTTGCAGATGCTATGTCATGGGCTTTAAAGATGGAGGAAGGAGCCATGTGCCAAGGAATGCAGGTGGCCTCTAGAAGCGGGAAAAGGCAGGGAAAAGATTCTCCCCTAAAGCCTCTGAAGGGAACACAGCCCTGCTGACACCTTGATTGCACCCCAGTGAAATCCATCTTGGACTTCAGACCTCCAGAACTGTAGGATAATAAATCACGTTGGTGTAAGCCACTAAGTTTGCAGTAATTCGTTACAGCTAAAATAGGAAAGTAATACACTTACTTTCATGGGATGACATTTATATTCCAATTGACTGATTAACCAGGTAGATTTTATGTGTGTCTTAGATATTTTGAAAACCTCTACCTATTTGTTAATAATCACACTACTAGTTCCTTTCTATTTAGTATGCATTAACTTTGAAAAAATATTTAACATTTTCTGCTCCGAAATTATTTTAGACATCACTTCCAAAAACATTTTTTCAAAGCTCTGATGGTTAAAAGCTTTGCCATTGTAAGCAAAGCACTCAAATCCACAGTTCATGGAAGTTAAGGGGATTTCTTTCTTACTATCTTAGTCATTCATCTCTCATATTAAATCATGTAGAACCCAGTAGGGAATATGAAAGTCTGCATTTGATAGAGGTACATTCTCTAGTGGGGTTACTTTTATATTCTTCCCCATTCCCTATTTTTAAAACAATAAATACAATAAGAAAGAAGTGGTTACATATGCATAAGTTGGTAAAAGATGCAGAACATTGGGGATAGTCTCCTATTATAGCTGGGATTTTAATACTATTGTGAAGACAGAATGCAAATTAGGAGAAGCAAAAAAAAAGACCAAGAAGTCTTCTGGCCAAGTTAAGTACTTAGGATTGGCCAAGAAAAAAACCAGATTCATAAAAGGCAATTAAGAGAGTTCATAACTTGAGAAACAGAAGGCCTAAGACAGTTTAATCCTCTCTAGGAAAAGAGCCTTTGTGGCAGGTTTTACAGTATTTAAGAATTTGGAGTTACAAACAGGATGTTTTCTATAGCATTATGTCCCTCACCTGTGTTGCCTCCAGGCATTGAGATGAATTTCCGAGTGACAGTTTCTCAGGAGCTAACAAGTATCAAAGCCCAGGTGAGCACCCTCCTCCTGTTCGTCCTTTAATCTTTGGTACCAGATCCTTCCCTAGTGAGTCCTGTGCTTAGACATTTGATGCATTTCTGAAATAGTCTGCCTATAATAGCATAAGGAAGACTTTCAGTCATCTTATTCTTAGACCTTGACCTTTTCCCTTTCAAGTATGAAACCAAAAAGGCAAAGCTGGGTGGGTCATTTTCCTCCTTCCACCCACCAACAGTTTATGTTCAACCTAGTGAAGATTTCTTTCAAACACAGACGAAATTTCAGCACCAACTTATATTCTCACTCAATGAGCACAAATCTTCCTTGTCAATACTGAATTAGTAGCCCGTCTTTTATAAGCAAACTGCTGCATCTTTATAATTACAAGGTTCCCCCCCGCCCAAAGGGGAAGAAACATTTTCTGCTTAATATTTTGAGGCACAATTTTAACATGAGAGCAATCTTTAAACAGTTGTATATGGTGCTATCCTTACGCTCTTAGGTTTGCCTGAAATGTCTAAATTCTTTTTCTCCTAACCTATTAGACTTCCTCGTGGTCTAGACCAGAGCTCTTCATCAGAAACATAATGCAAGCCACAGTGTAATTGAACATTTTCTAGTAGTTACATTAAAAAAAAGAAAAGAGGGATGAAATTAATGTTAATAACATACTTTATTTAACTCCATGTGTCAAAGAGTATTATTATTTCAGCATGTAATCAATATAAAATTATAAATAGGTTATTTTACATCCTCTCTTTCTATACTAAGGCTTGGCATCCGGTATGCCTTTTGCACTTAGCACATTTCAATTCAGCGGAGCCTCCTTTCAAGCGCTCACAAGCCGCGCCTGGCGAGCAGTTAATGTACCGGAGAGGGAGGCTCTAACGTCTCCCCATCGTGGGCCCCAGGAAAAGTCTCCCCTGAGTCTTACTTTATTTCCAGTGTCTTTAACTTTTCAGTGGATTCTTTTTTCTGCCACGAAACATGCACAGCCCTCCCTTGAAAACCATTCACTTCAATTGCAACCACTTCAAGTTTCATTTCTCAATTTCCTATCCCGGATGAGCTCTTTAAATAAAACTTAGGACCTTTCACTGCGCTCGATGTTGCTGAGGACTCTTTCCTTCCCACCAGGTTGCTTTCTCAGCGGCCTCTCATCCTCCTCTTGCCTCTCCTGCATTGACTCCTCTTACTCTAACCCCTAAGGGACGGGGGCTGGGGAGAGGCAGTGGTTCTCAACTCCAGGGTGTCTGATCCTAGAGATGTGGGCTGAACTCAGAGACTCTGCATTTCTAGTAAGTTCCCAGGTGAGGCTGCTGCTACCGGTCTGGAAACCACACCTGGAGAACCACTGCTCTGTGTTCAGTCCTCGGCACTCCAGCCCTGCTCCCTGCAGGTGCCTGCTCCACAGCCCGGCCCCTCTCTTCTGCTGCCAGGGCCCCAATTCGGTTCCATGCCCAGGGGGCCTGTGTTCGGGATTGGCTGGCCAGCTCCACCAGTTTCACAGCTGACCTTGACAGTCCTGGCAAACGGGAAATGTACTTCCTCTGGCTGGCGATTGGGTCTGGCAAGTGAGACCTGGGGCTAACAGGAAGCTTCCAGGAGCTTTTCTTACTCTGGAAAAGGGACATAAGACAGCCTTGTTCTTTCCCTGCTTCCAGACAGTGTGGTCTAGGTGCATCACTCAGAACTATGGGGGCATCCTGAGCCCCTGGGGGGAACAGGCCATAGAGGCCAAGCTGCACGCTGCATGCTAACATCAGACACAGAGAAGAGAGATGGAAGAAAGTCGGATTACTGAGCATGACACTGAGCCACTGAAGGGAACCATCCCGAGGCCTCTCTCCTGCGACAATAAACACACACATTGTTTAGGCCACTTTTAACTGGGCTTTCTGATACTGCAGAAAACCCCCAACACTTCCTCCAAGAGCTTCCCCCTCTTCCTCCTCCAACTGCTATGTCTGGATGGCTTTTTTCTTATGCCAGCTTTCAACCTCGCATCTTTCTCTACTGAATTCTCTCTTCCCTCCTTGTCTTTCTTGCTTTGTCACAGACAAAGGCAGGCCAGTCCCTGACATTTTTGGGACACAAGACAGGAACACAAATGAAGGGTCCTAGCCTACGGTATCCCTCATTTCTCTTCACACACCTGGATCCATCCCATCCCATGGGTGGCATCTGCAAGTGTGTCCAAGCTCTGTCCATAACTCCCTGCTCCTGGCAAAACTGCACCCCTCGGCCATCCTTCATGCTAAGGAGTGCGCACATTGATGTTGGCCATGGGAGAGCAGACCTGGGGAAGAGCTTTGAGGCCTTGGAAGTGGGTTTGGGGCCATTTGATTGGGAATTCTAGCATTCCAGGTACATGGCCTACAGGTGGAGTGAGGGGAAACGTGGACTTTGGGGGCCTTGCAGACTCATCATGCTACTGTGAGGAAAGCCACAGTGAGGTCTTCTAAAGCAGGGCCCAGGGTGGTGGCCCAGGTTGCTCAGGTCTCCAGGAGAACTGGATGAAGGATTCTAATGTGATTGGTCAGATTTTTGGACTCTAAGTCACATACGATAAAAGATTCCATTGCTGTGTGTTAATAGGTCATGTATCACACTTCGATACTTCTTAGAATAAGATAATACTTGAGGGTATTGATTTTCAAAAAGATCTGGGAATTTTTTTTGATATTTTAAAAACTATATTATATACCATCAGGCATTTAGACCTTACTGGTAAGATTTTTTTTTTTTTTGCTGCCATTTATAATACCTATATTTCCTCTTTTTTTAAAAAAAAAAATTTATTTGCTGAAATAAATTCCCTAGTTACTCTCTCAGAAAAGACATCATCTGGTAAACTCTGTCCAAAACACTGTTTATTTTTTCACATTAGATTTGAGTTTGAACTGGATACAAACTAGTATTCATTTTCCTGGAGCACTTGGGAAGATTGATCCAAGGACTGCTGGTGTGTGGAATCAATCACTGATGAAATGCCTGGTTCTACCTGCTTCTCCTTTCCTTGTAGGTAATCTGTGTTCACCTCTTCCTGCAGCCTAGAACCTTTTATACAGTCATGGATTTAATTATATCTAAATATTCTGAAAATATACCATGCTGTGTTCTTCAGTTCAGGGAAGTTTTCTTTTAATTTGCTCAATGTTTTCTTTCCTGCAGTTTTTGTTCTTTTCCTCTGAAACTCCTATGAGACTGATGTTTGAGGTCTGGCTTTAGCTTTCAGTCCTATATATCTTAGCTCTTCTCACTTTCCCATCCCTATGCTTGTTTACATGATATTTTTGAGAGTCCATCCACATTTATTCTTTTAGCTGCATTCACTCTGCTTTGGAATGGGAGTGTGCGTCTCCCAGAAACCTAAAAAAGAGTGGCTTGTTCTTTTTTGCTTTTTTAAATATTTGAGAATAATAATTTATTTTATTGTTATGCTTATTTGAAAGTTGTCTTTGCTTTTTCTATTGACAGTATTTCTTTGGGGTTAGTTATTTGTTCAGTTTGTTGAATTTGATGCTCTTTCTAAAAGATGTTGGTTTTCTTTGCAAGTTTGGTGGTTCTTGGTTATCTGTTCATATTTATTTATGTTGAAGGACTAGATTGAAGACTTAATTTCCTCAATCCAAATAAGAAATGCGGTTGGTTCCTATTAATGTGTATCCTGATCTCTGAAGTCTGCCTTTTTTTATAAGGGAGAGCAGGATCAGTCTTGCTTTGAGGGGTGGTGTAGGGGCTTTTTCTTAACTGGAGCATGGCATTCTTGGCCTCTTGTTAGAATCCTGCTTCAGTATACACACTCAGAGCCTCAACCTGGGGCCAATTCCAGCTTCAAAGGCCCCATTTCATTCCCCACAGGGTTCTACTCTGCTTCTTGTAAGACAGACAAACCAGCAGAGGAGCTTTCCTTTGTTAAGGGAATAGTTCTTGGGCCATTAGCCTGAAGAAAAGTCTGGGAAGCTGCCTGGGTTCATGCGCACAGGAGGATGAGGTGCTCCTTGCTCTTCCTACTGACACACTTGCCCCAGGGCCCTTTCTTTTCTATTTTTAATTTTTAAAACATATTTAAAAAATTTTTATTTTTAATTATTATGGGTACATAATTGTTGTATAAATTTATAGGGTACGTGTGATGTTTTGATACAAGCATACAGTGTGAATTAATCAAGTCTGGGTAATTGGGGTATCCATCACCTCAGACATTTGTCCTTTCTTTGTTAGGAACATTCCAATTCTAGTGTTTTAGTTAAAGTATACCCTAACTTATTGTTGGTTACAGTCACTTCATTGTGCTGTCAAAGATCATTCTATCTAACTATCTAAGTCTATTTTTGCCCATGAACCCATCAATCACTTCATCCCTCCCTCCCCATAACCCTTTCCAGCCTCTGGTACCAAGGGCTCCTTCTTGTCCAGTTTACTTCTGAGCTTCTCTAGTGGGTTGTGGTTTTTCTTTTTTTCTTTACCCTTGAAGGTCCTTTCTCCTCTGTGTATTTTGGGCTGTGGTTTTTCTTTTATGTGATTTTATGCTCAGTTGGATTCCATCTGCCTTGTAAGTTCTCTCCTTTTATATTTTTAGTGTGATCATGGATTGATTCTTTGTTTTCATTGCCAGTACCCTGACATATCCGCTTATCTCTCACTGAGGCTGTAGGTATATCATTTAAGCTCCATTCTAGCTCACCCCCTACATCTAGGCTATCTGATATGATGCCCACCAGCTACGTGTGGCCATTGAGCACTTGATTTTAAAGACTTTGAACAAAGAAAAAGGAATATGAAATATCTTAATAATTTTTCATATTAGTTACAGTTTGACATTTTAATTTTAATATTTTGGATGCATTGCCTTGAAATTAGTCTGAAAGCTAATTTTGCTTGTTTCTTTGTACTTCTATAATGTGGCTAACAGAAGAGTTAAAATTGTATATATGGCTTGTGTTATAATTTCTATTGCTTTTTAACTCTGCAGGAGTCATTCCTAAGATAAAATTAGGAAGAGTGGGTTAAGATGGTGACCCAGATATGCATATAGATTCCCCATCCATTCTCAAGTCTCCTCACAAAACACAAAAGAGTGAGATAAGTTATACTCTTAAAAAGGAGCAGTGTGGACAGAAAGAAGTCAGACCAGAGGTAATTTCTTTGGCAGAACTTATGTGATTTAGGGATCAATTTACCTTGGGTAGAGAGGCAGAAAAAGGCTCAGGAAAAATTTCACTGTCCCCAGCTTGGGAAAATGGGCCAATCATTGTCCTGTTATCGTGCAAATGCCATAGGAAAAGAAAAGAGTCTGAATGAATATGTCAGTGGCGATAGCAAGATAATGAGTTTGGTTTTGTATTTGTGGAGTCTGAAGTGTCCCTGGGCTGTTTACTTGTCCAATAGGTGAGTGACAGCATGAACAATGCTGGGGAAGGGACATGGGGCTGAGGTAGTAGATGGGTGTCCTCATGCAGTGGATGAAAGCACCTGGGCATGCAGTGCTGAGGGCCGGGAAGCCACCAATGCAGAGTGGGGCTGATGACGAAGGGCCTTGATGGAAAACGAAGTATCATCAAAGGGAAACTTGACAAACTTCCCTTCGCCATGGCCTAATGGAGCGATGGGACAACTTAGTGTTCAGGAGTTGCTAGGATACAAGGCATGTTTTAACCAGTGGAAGCTCCAATCAGGCAAGGGCTGTTAAGAGGTGGCACATAAACACGAGAAGAGGAAAGCGCAAACCTGTCAACAAAGGGAGTCTGCCCGGGAAACACCAGAGCGGCACCTTGGTTTGGAATGCGGTGAACAAATCTTGCTCTCACTCCTGCATGTTTATAAAAGATTCTACTAAAAGATGTAGGAAATGTAACCAAATTTATGTTAACTCCAAATTTGAAGCACAGTAGAAAGATATTTCAAATCCTAAGCACCTAGCTAAAGGGAGATTTCTGATGTTTTTAATGCTACAGTAAAGGAATTTAAATGGGCAAAAGATATTTTTGTAAACAGCTAGCAGTATGGATTGACTTTATTTCTTTTCTGTGGCCTCAATTGGGAACACAAAATGTTGAACACCACCACGAAACATAGAACCACTGTCAAATATATATTTGAGGTAGGACTTCAGGTTAATAGGAGAACTTTTACTAATTCTCAAGTTAGCATCCATCTAGAATATTCTGGAGGACCTAAATGAGAAACTTGATCTTGTTTCTAACATTTTGGAAAAAATAACTAGCCAGAAGGGGATTATGTTGAGTTAAAACCATAATCTATAGAATGGATTCAAAACAAATATTAAGGACAACATAAAGACAATGGCATGAGACTTCTGTTAAGCAGCCCAGGCATCTCTTTTTGGAATTATTGATTTTGGGATTCCAGAAAGACAGATTTGAACATAGGAATTTATCACTGATTGGAACAATTTATTATGTAGATATTAGAGTAGATTCTAATCAAATTGTGAAATAATACCTAAAGAGGCATCAACATGGTGTTGTAGAAAGAACAACAGATTCAAAGTTCACCCTCTCAACAACATGCTTTTGTGTGTGTGCGTGTGTGTGTGTGTGTGTGTGTGTGTGTGTGTACTACCTTCCGAATACTGTTCTAAATAAAAGAGATCCAGTGATAAAGACAATAAAATCCCTGCTTGCTTGGAGTTAACTATCTAGTTGTGAGATACAGACAAATATTTAAACAAATAACTACATGATATTAATAATTTCAAGTAATAAGTGCCCTGAAGAAAATAAAAATGGGATAAAGAATGATGCTTTGGCTAATGTTGGGGAAGAGCACTCTATGCAGAGGGAACAGCATCTATAAAGGGTAAAAGCTCAGAGGCAGGAGAAGATTACTACATTCAAAAGATGGAAAGGATGCCAGGGTGGCTGAAATTTCATGGGGCTGGATGGGTATGGAAGTGGTAGGAGATGAGGGCAGAGAGGTAGGTGCCCTATATGTCTTTGGAAGAAGTTTGGATTTGGTTCCATTTGTGGGGGGAAGCTTTGGCAGGTTATAATCAGAGAACTGTTATGATCTGATTCACCCTAAAACAAAATCACTGCAGCTGTGTGCTAGAGAATGGACCATTGGAGGTAAGAGTGTGAACTGACAGATGAGTTCTGAAACTGTTGCGATGGAGTAGGGGATGAGAAAAGGTGGTTTCAATTGTGCTTGCAGCAGATGAGAGGGTTCAAAGAGGCTGGACTAGAAACAGTTTTGGAGTGAAAACTTATCAAATAAGTTTGTGGGAAGTTAGCACATGAAAGAAATCCAAGATGATGCCTAAGTTTGGCCTGAGTGACTGGTGCATGGTGATGGTACCTACTGAGACAGGAAAGACTGGAGAGAAGTAGTTTTGAAGTAAACGAGGACTCTGTTGTGGACCTGTTCCATTTGAGATGTGTATGAGATGTTCAAGTGAAGATGCCCCATTGGAAGTTGGATCAATGAGTGTGGAGGTGAGAAGCGACGTCTGAGCTGGAGATAACAGTTTGGGTGACATCACACACTGGTGCTACCCAAATTCCTGGGAGGAGATGAGATCATCTAGGGATAGAAGGGAAGACAATTAGGAAGAGACTCCCTGGGGCATTCAATGTCCAGGAGGGGAGGAGAAGAAAGCAGGAGTTTCTAAGAGAAGAGGCCAGTGAAGCAGAAGGGGAACCAGGAGGTAAGGTGCTTTCCCTCATCACCCTAGGAAGGGCTAGAAAACTAGCTGAAACTGCTAAGTGACTAATATTTATATTTTAATATTTTTGTGCATATGGCAGTACCTGTCTACCTTGGTGGAGAGAATGCACCTGCCGTATGCATAAAGGCATTCAATAAATATGGGTTTACCTTCCTTCCTCAAAACAGGTATTGGATGCTGATTATGTGCCAGGCACTGGGAGAATCAGCAATGAATGAGAAATAGAACATGAACTGATGAGCCCGCAGGGATTTTAACCACTGTGGAGATATTAATCCTGGTGTTGCAGAGTTTTATTTAGAACAGCGATTCTCAAGATTTGGTACCCCAACCAATGGCCTCAGCAGAGCCTGGGAACATGCTAGAAATGTAAGTTGTAGGGTCCCACCCTACACCTACGGAATCCCAAACTCTAGAGGTTGGGCTCAGAAATCTGAGCTTTAACAAGCCCTCCAGGTGATTGTGATGAAAGCTTAAGTTTGAAAACAACTGGTAAGGCCATCACCTGGAGAGTTCTCTCATTTAAGCTCCATTTTAAAGTTACAGGATCTCTAGAGAAATTGTAAACTATAGAGGTAATGGCAGTATCGATCACTCTCAAACTTGGTTATTTTGGCTTAAAGGGGATTTGAGTCTACAAAAATTTTTGAGATTTATGTATTTCCATTATATAAGTAAAACTGTTGAGGGCTTCTGAGAAGATCGCCCAACTCTGCAGACTGGTCCCAGTATACCCATGTACAGAATGAACGGATGGCTCTCAGCTGTGCTGGGCACCTGCTGCCACGTGGCAAGCCCACGTTTGCCTTGTCAGGAAAACATCCTCCCTTACCTTCTCCCAGCAGCTGTTTTGAACATTTCATTTGCCTATTTGCTTATTGCTACCAGCAGATAATCTTACTGCTTATTCTTCAGAGATAAAATAAGTTACTGGAAAAACTTCCTGACACTAATCCTGAAAATGTACCCAACTCCATCACATCTTTCCACCTTTGATCATGTTTAGATGAAGGAGCTTTAACTGTTCTGATCTAAGTCCACCGCAGCCATCCCCTTCCTCCTCCTCCTCCTCATCCAGCATCTTAAACCCTTCACTGTCCGTTAGTATCTTTCCTTCTGTACTTAAACATGCTAAGAAGCTCTTTCATCTTAAAAGGAAAAGCTAAATCGTGTCTCAATTTCACCTCATTTTTAAGAAGCTATTGATCTCAACTTCTTATTTCATGCCGCAAGATTTCCCGCACTTGTCTGCCTTGTTCTCCTTCATAGCTTCATTAACCACCAGCATGTCCCTGGCTCCTGGCAGCCACTCAGCAGAGATCTGCTGAATAAAGTGGCTGAACATATACCTTAAAGAACCCTTGACAGTACAGAAAGTTACATGAAAACATACCATGTATGATCTCTTTACCCAAATAGGACCACCATAGCAGCTTTAAATAGTTAGCATGTTGACATCTTTATGTTTATATTCTTGGTCTTCAAAAGACACATAATAGTTTGATGAAGTTTTAGAAAGAAGATAGTAATGTTTGGAGGGTGATTTAGAATCAATATTCAATTATTTGTGCAGATATTATCTAGAACAAGTAGAGATAATTGAAATTCAAAGAAAATGCCTTTCCTTAAAACTTTGAATCATTATACCCAACCAAACTTTTACTGGGACAGTAGGTAAAACTGTATAAGGGAGGTTTATTTTTTCTTCCTTCCCCCTGCCCAACTTTAGAGAGCTAATAATCAAAATGATTGACAAGAAGAGAAATAATAAAGGGGAACTGGTAACAAACAAAACAACTGTGTTTTTTTTTTCTTGAGACAGAGTCTGCTCTGTCCCCCCAGGCTAGAGTGCAGTGGCATCATCATAGTTCACTGCAACCTCAAAACTCCTGGGCTCAAGCTATGTGATCCTCCTGCCTCTCAGCCTGAGGAGCAGCTGGGACCATAGGCACATGTCACCACACCCGGCCAGTGTTTTCTATTTTTACTAGAGACAGGATCTCACTCTTGCTCAGGCTGGTCTTGAACTCTTGCCCTCAAGCGATCCTTCTGCCTGGGCCTCCCACAGTGCTAGGATTACAGACGTGAGCCACCTCACCTGGCCTGTTTTGTTTATTTACTTATTTTTTTTTTTGGAAGAAAAAATTGCACAACATTTTTCTTCCAACTTTCTTTTAAAAGACATATGTTGCAGGTGGCAGGAGACCAATGAGACAAATGGGGGAAAGAGGTTAATGAATGAACAGCACTGGGAAGATAGGGAGTATATTGTAAAAGAGAAATGCTGTTCTCTTTAACAATATTCAAAGAAAATCATGATTATTTAATTTCCTACTGTGAAAAAGTTTAGAAGAAAAAAAATGAAGATTAAGGCGGTTCAATTCTCCACGTCAAAATATTTTAATTTACATATGCCAAATTTTACAGCATTCTACTTTTACAGAGGTATATTAAAAATTTTACTAATTATCGTGTGGTCAATTAACATACTCAATAAATCTCACCTAAAAAGAAATGTAACCTTTAGTCACATTTTCTTGAAAACTAAATGGCAGAGAAATACAACGAGGTCTCTTATTATGTGTAAATAACCCGTGTTATTTACAAAATATCCTGTTGTACATTTTACCCAATTAGAACCTGATTGAGTGTGTTATGCCACTAACACATTCCAGCCATGAGAAAAGATATTAAAGAGAGAAGGGTGCTTGCTCTCAAAACACAAAAGATCCACATAGAAAGAGGAGAGTGGTCCAGGACCTAAATTATAAAAGAGATGCATGCTTGCACAAAAAGAGCACCATGGCCCAAATTATGGAAGTCTCATGATTTCAATCTGTTCTTTAAAAAATTCTACCAAAGAAATGAGCACAGATGCCACTCTTTAGGTTATTTTAGCAGTGAATATTCACAAATTTATGCAAAATCAAAATTATTGCCCTTAATAAAGAGTGCCAGCTTCCTTCTGTCAACTATTCTATGTCTGTCAGCTTGCAGCTAAGGAGGCTCTGTCCAAAAATGATGTTTATTTGATTTTTTTAATGTGTTTTGTGTAAAGGGCCTTTCATGAATAGAATATGTAAAGGAAAAGACTCTAAGATTAAATACTTCTGATAAAAGGCCTTCTTAAGTCTATCAGTCTTGCCTGTGTGTTAGGATGGAAGGCCCACGTAGAGCAGGCAGCAGATTTGTTGTGTTAGGATGTGGGCGTTTAATCAGTGCTTAATAATAATGGTAAGTTTGATTAGTGTTTGTTTTTGTACGTAAAGCAACAGAACACAGTTTTCCAGAGCAGGATGAAGCAAACATATTACAAAAATGAAAATGCAGAATTTAAGAGGCGTTGAGTACCATTGTACCTATGCAATTTACTCTTCTCTCCCGTCTCCATATGATTTCACTGAGTTTTATTTTGGGTAAATGATCAGAGCTTTAGTTTTATATCTCACAGAGAACAAATGAGATGACTTCTTTGTATTTTTTCAAACCCCAGAGCTCTAGGAAAATATGACAGCTTAAAAAAAGTACAACTTTGTCTCAGTGTTCTTGTTGGAACCATTAGGATCAATTATGTAGCAATAATAATAAAAAGTCCTCCAAAGAAGGAGTGCCTTGATAATGAACATTGTACTTTAACTCAAATACACTGTCAAAGCTATTTCACAACAAATGTCAGTGCTACAGATTAAAGCAAAGTTGTAAGAGGAAAATGTGTGAGATGAAGGAGAAATATTGGACTAATCAAGTGGCACAAATCAAGGGGTACACATTTTAGAAAATCTAAAAAATAAAGAAAAACAAAGAAAATGATGAACATCTTGCCCTGTTATTGGACTGTGAAATAGTAACACACTTTTCACTCCTGGGTTTTAAATCAGTTAACCTTCAAACAGGTACAGAATCTAGAACTAAGAATGTTTTATTATTAAATTGTATTAGAGGTATTTTGATATTAGTATTATGGCTAAAATATGCAAGAGAAAGGGTTTTTCCCTCCCTTAATTGAACTAAAATCCACTTTAATGTCAACTGGGATTCAAGACTTGAATACAAGCTCACTCCCTTGCTCAGAGGTCCCCATAGGAGTCCTGCACCCTAGGCCAACGAAGTCAGCTCCCATCCTAGTCTCTAGTCAAGCTGTACCTTTGCTTCCTCAAGTGGGAAATGCTGGAATGCAGGTTTGTGTCCTAATCAAGCACTAAGACAGCTGTAGAAGCCTTTGACCCCACATCTGCCCCAGGTTTCTGTAACCAAAGAACAGCTATCCCCACCTGCCTTCTCTCAGTAGCTACAGCATAACCCGAGGTTGCTTTACTCCACCCAGATTTCAGTCTGTAGAGTTGGCCCAGAAAATGAACCAGACTCTGGCAAGAACTGTGGAGTAAGTTGCTGACCAGCTTGTGATGGTGGTTGCTATTATTTCTATCCAGAGATAAGAGTCCTTTTCATCCTAATTGCTTTCCCTTAGTTTAGAATTAAGTCCTCTAAATCAGTGTCTTAACATTTCTTCTTGATTGCTACTGACAGTAACAATACATTTTACATCCAGACCAGTAGACATGTAGGTAAATATAGACATAAAATATATACATAATAAAACATATATGTGACATATATAGTATATATTTGTGTATCTATCTGAAACAAGTTTCATCAATAAATCCCATGCATTTTGCCTATTGTATTCTTTCATATTTTTTCTAACAAAGTATTGGGATGACTAATCCATTGTTATCACCCACCCCCAAGTGCTTGCAGACTGCATTGTGAAAAATATTGCTCCAAGACTCACTTTTTAAGACTTTCTTGTCCACTCATCCTTTGGTAAGCTGAGCTCTACTAAGGGTAAGAAGTGCAACCAGAGAGAATTCCTAGGTTGTTTTAGAGAGTATCAGGGCTACAGGTTTAGAAAATTTTGTTCTCTAATGGTCTCCAAGACTGTGACAACTTTAGTGGATTTTGAGGAGCCAAAAAACAAAAACACCTTGAAAACGAGGCTTTTACACAATTAAAAAGTACTGGTCTTGTTGAACCAGGACCCTACAAGATAACTAAGGAAACTCTCTTTTCTTAGGTTCTCATCAGGAAGCCAAAAACAGCTTTGGTCATCTAATGGTGTCCAACTAACAATATGACAATCCTGTAATGTTCAAGTTCTTAGTTTTCAAGGATATATATATATATATATATATATATAAAAAGGGGGGTTTGTTAAAAACACTACAGTTTGCATTGTTTTAAATTTTTTTGAGTATGTGAATTCCAAACATTACTTATGAAAACTACAACAGATCAAGGTATATAAAAACAAAATTATATCATTAATCAGTTTATAACTATTTAAACTGATATATATACATATGTTTATCTACCTATATTCAGACATATATGTATATATATATGTTTATATGTAACTCTCTCTAGTTCTCTGGTTGATTCATTCTATCTTCTTTCTTCTCAGCTATTTATACTCAAATGTATATACTATAATGTATGTATTATACTATAATGTTTCCATAATGTGTTTGAGGCAGTTAAATTTTATGTTATGTATTTTTTATGTCAATTGAAAATAAGAAATTATATATATAAATATATGCACAAAACACTTTATATAACTCAACAACAACAAAACAGACATCCTTATTAAAAATGGGCAAGGGATTTGAATGGACATTTCTCCAAACAAAATATGCAAATGGCCAACAAATACATGAAAAGATACTCAACATCACTAATCGTTTGAGAAATGCAAATCAAAACCACAATAAAATACCATTTCATACCCATTAGGATGGCTATTATCAAAAAACAGAAAACAAGTGTTGGCAAGAATGTGGAGAAATTGAAACCCTTGTGCACTGCTTATGCAGTCATTGTGGAAAACATCTTGATTATTGCCCAAAAAATTAAATACAGAATTACCATATGGTCCAGAAATCCCACTAGGGGTTTATACCCAAAAGAACTGAAAGCAGGGACTTAGACAGATATTTTTGCTGTTCCTAGCAGCATTATTCACAATAGCCAAAAAGTGGAAGCAAACCAGGTGCCCAGTGATGGATAAGTGGATACAAAATGTGATATACACATACAGTAGAATCTCATGTAGCCTTAAAGAGGTGGGGCAGTCTGACACAGGCTACAACATGGATGAACCTTGAAGACACTGTGCAAAGTGAAATAAGCCATTCACAAAAGGACAAATATTGTATGATTCAATTTATATGGAGTGCCTGGAGGAGCCAAATTCATAGAGACAGAAAGTAGAATAGTGATTAGCAGGGGTGGGGGAGAGGGGAAGTCTGTGTTTAATGAGTTCAGATTTCAGTTTGGTAAGATGAAAAGTTGTGGAGATGGATGGAGGTGATGGTTATACAATGATGTGGATGTACTTAATGCCACTGAA
>CAUYRT010053766.1:0-27882 GCA_963574885.1 Lepilemur ruficaudatus
TATATATATATATATATATACATAGAAAAAATTAGCTGGGCATGGTGGTGCATGCCTGTAGTCCCAGCTACTCGGGAGGCTGAGGCAGGAGGATCGCTTGAGCCCAGGAGTTTGAGGTTGCTGTGAGCTAGGCTGACGCCACGGCACTCTAGCCCCAGCGACAGGGTGAGACTCTGTCTTAAAAAAAAAAAAAGGCCCTTGGCAATCCATGGGCGACGAAACGAAATGAGAAACCCGAAGAGGGGCCCGCAGCACTCTGTGCCGGGCCAGCCCCTCTCTGCATTCTTCTCCAGGGTCTCACCCTAGCGGCTCCCCATTCCCTGGTCCCCGCCCACCCTTGGCTCTGACCTGTATCCAGCAACAGGCTCGAGATGGCCAGGTTCCCGTGGGACACGCTGTAGTGCAGGGCCGTGTTCCCGTTGCCGTCTGCCAGGTTCACCACGTGCGCCAGCAGCTCTGGTCCCAGGCGCGTCACCCCGTCCAGCACCCTGGCCACGGGCTCTGCCTGAGAGCGGCGCTGGCTCGACACTCGAAACCACTCTTGGGCCACCAGACGTGCTGCACCCTGCAGCGACAGGGGCAAAGACAGCGTCAGCGACAGTCCAGGGGCGTGGCAGGGACAGGGTAAGGGCTAGGAAGACCCTTCTGGTGTTCAGGCAGGGAAGGCAGGTCACCGATTGTCGTAAGGGGGGTATGGGGCTGCAGCCCAGAGAGGGAAGGGGGTCCTTTCCTTCCGGGGGACAATCTGTGACACAACCTGGAGTGGGAGAACGCGGTGAGCGCTTGCCCTTGGGGAGCCGGGGACTGAGGCTGGGGGAAGGCTCCTTCTGAGGAACCAAGGAAAGGTCTCCGTCCTGGGGCGGAGATCGTTTTGGAGAGCCGGGTCAGGGAAGGTCCCGGTGGGGCCCGTGTGACTTCCCTGGGACGGCTCTCCCGGTACTCACGCTGTCGCGGGCTCCTCCGCGCGGCCGGCTCAGCTGGCGCTGCAGCGCTGCGCACGCCTCCCTCAGCCGCGGGCTCAGCTCGCACCTGCCGACGCGGCGGGGAGAGGCTCAGGGATCAGCGGCGACAGGAGGGGTGCAGCCGCCCCACTGCAAACCCCTAGAGCCGCTCACCTTCCCTGTGCCGCTGGCTGAGGCTCCGCCTCTGCCTCGGGCTCAGGGTCCCGGATATCCCCGCTGGTAGGAGGGCCTGAGTCAGATCCTCCGCTGCTGTCGTCCCCGGAGCCCGAGGAGGAGCTCCTAGGGAGCCCGGCGCCACCGTCTTCGCTGTCGCAGTCGCTGGCGTCCTCGCTGGACGAGCTCTCGTACCTGGGGGCAGGGTGGGAGGCGTCTGCTGAGCCTCCCCTGTGGGCCCGTTCTGGAGTCCTGCGAGGTGGGAGTAGCTGTCCCCATTTGACAGATGAGAAAACTGAGGATTGCCAAGACCACGCTGCAAACAGAGCGGCAGAGCTGGGAAATCCAACCCCAGCCTACGTCTCAGCAGATGCTGCCAGGGAGGGGGAAGGTGCTCACTCTCCGTTGAGGACCCCAACAAACTGCAGGCTTTTGGGTCCAGGGCTGGGCTGGGCACCAGGTGTACCGTCTCTCTTCTTCATGATGGATTTGAGGATGCCTGGCGGGGATCAGACGAGGACACTGAGTTCTAGTCCTGAGGCCTGAAGGCCAGGACTCACGCAGCCAGGGGTCCAGACTCACCCGCGGGGGCCACGGCCCTGTCTCCCTCCGTGGATCCCGGGGCGTCCTCCTGAGTCAGGGACCGGGCCTCCGCCGGGGGCTCGGTCTGCGTGGCCTTCTCGGTACCTCTCCACGGGGTCTGGGTGGCGGCCTCTCGCGGCGGGGGCCGGGCCGCCGCCGCCTCCTCCGCAGCCTCACGGGCCTCCTCCAGCTCCCGCAGCCTGCCCCGCAGGAGCTCGCTCACCCCGCGCTGGTGCTCCAGGCTGGCGCGCAGCAGCTCCAGCTCGCGCTCGGCGGCCACGGGCAGCCCCAGCAGCGCCTCGGTCACCCACGCGTCTGCCTCAACGGTCTCGGGGGCCGCCTCCACGCCGGCCTCTCGGGTCTCCGGCACCGCCAGGGCACCCTCGTCTCGGGTCTCGGACATGGCTTGGGTTCCCGCCTCCCGGGTCGGGGGCGCCCAGTCGGGCGGCCGGGACGCGCCGTCGAGGACCTGGAGTGCGCCCTCGGTGCGCGTGGCAGCCAACCCGTCGGGGCCGTCAGCCCGGGGACCGGCCCTGGCGCGGACGCCGCGCTCAGAGGTGGCCAGGCGCTCGGTGAGCCTCCGCAGCTGGGCGAGCTTGTCCGGGCGCGCCTCGGCCTCCCCGTCGGGCTCGGGCTGCGCGCGCCCGGCCAGCAGCCTGGCCTTCTCGGCGCGCAGCGCGCGCACCTGCTCGTGCAGTTCGGGCAGCGCGCGCGCCTGGTCCTCGAGCTCGCGCAGGCGCCGCAGCGCCGCGGCCATCTGCTCACGCACCAGCTGCAGCTGCGCGGGGCCGGGCGAGGCGGGGGCGCGGTTTGGGGCGGGACTGCTGCGGCCGGACCCCCGCGGGCTGAGCGGGACCGCGCGGGCGGGGCTGGGCGCGCGCTCGTGCGCCTGCGCCAGCTCCAGCCGTCGGCTGGTCTCCAGGAGCGTGTGCTCGACGCGTGGGTTGCGCACGGGCGCGCGCGGGGACAGTGGCGGCAGCAGGAGCCCCGAGGGCGCTCCGCCGTCGTCACTGGCCAGGGACTCGCTGGATGTCCAGGCCCCTGGGCTGCGCGCGCCCGCCAGGCCGGGCCGGGGCGCTCGGGGGCGGCGTGCGGGCGGGGGTCCCAGGGCGCGGCGGGCTGCGGGGCCGCGCTCCAGCTCCTCCACGTACTTGAGGAAGTCCAGATCCAGGTGGAAACCGTAGGGCGTCTCTACCGAGTAGGGCGAGCTTGGGCTGCGGGCGCCCCCAGTGGGGCCGGGGCACAGGCGAGGGCCGCCCAGGTCTGCGGACAGGGCAGGACGGGGGCATGGTAGCGGAGGTCACGGAGCGTGTCCCCCACCGCCCCACCACGCGTCTGCATGACTGCCAGAGCACACACCCACGCCCAAGTTTCGCACACCTATCTGCACCCAAATAGTCACACCATCACGCATTATTGAGCGCCTACTGTGTGCCAAGCACTTTCCTAGGCCCTGGGGACAAAGCCGTGAGCAAGACAGACATCCCTGCCCTCTTGTAGGAAGCAGATAAACGGAATCATTCCAAAGGGTGCTTAGGGCGATAATAAAGACAGCACGATGATGAAATAGGGAGTAACTGGAGGGCGCCAGGGTTTGCTCTGATTGTCAGGGAAGGTTTCCTGTGGAGGGGACTTAAAAGTTGAGCTGTGCATGACCAAGGAGGAAACAGCTGTGGACGGAGGGTTTCTAGAAGATAACAGCCTATGCAAAGACCCTCGGTGGGATTGAGGAGGGTGAGGAGGGTTGGCTGGAGGCCCAGCAGGGTGGAGGCCAGGTGCCCTGAGCAGAGTAGGGGGCCCTCTGGATTTTAAGCAGGGTCATGACACTGCCCAGTAGGCCTTTGGGAAGGGCCCTCTGGCCACACCTGCAGGGCTGTGTCCACACACCAAGAGTGGACCTGTGCACACACACCTCTCCCATGTTGCACACTCACCGGGCAGGTTCTGATTCAGGGCAAACTTGGCCATGTTTTCTCCAGTAGCTGCCAGACAGACCCTGAAAAAGGGTCCCAGAGAGGGTGAGGGTAGGGCCGGGCCCTGCCCCTCTGGCTCTAGCTGCTGGCTCAACTCACCCGCCCCACCCACACATGCCCTCTCCCTCCTCCTCCTGGAAGAGACTTAGAAACTTTGGCTTGAATGAATGAATGAAGGGGTCCCCAGGCCTCAGCCTGTTGGGCAGGAGGAGGCAGAAAAGGCATCAAGCCAAGAGAGGAAGATGAACAAGAAAGCAAGAGTAGCTGGGTGTGGGGGAGGCATTCAGACCTAAGGGTTCTGTTAACTCCCAGGGAAAATTAGAAAACCATGCTCAAGGCCAGATGTGGTGGCTCACGCCTGTAATCCTAGCACTCTGGGAGGCCGAGGCAGGAGGATCGCTTGATCTCAGGAGTTGGAGACCAGCCTGAGCAAGAGCCAGACCCCGTCTCTACAAAAAAGTGGAAAAATTAGCTGGGCATGGTGGCACATGCCCGTAGTGCCAGCTACTCGGGAGGCTGAGGCAGGAGGATCGCTTGAGCCCAGGAGTTGGAGGTTGCAGTGAACTGTGATGAAGCCACTGCACTCTAGCTGGGGCAACAGAGCAAGACTCTGTCTCTGAGAAAAAGAAAAAAGAAATCTATGCTCAAATAGGTGAGCTGTGAGCCTTTAGAAAAGGGAGGTGAGAGTTGGAAGCTCTTCATGGGCTCATTAAAAACTTATCTGCATCGATTCTGCACAAATATATATATATATATGAACAGGATATTTGAATATTTTTTCCTTAGAGAAATGCAAACAAGATGTAATTGTGCATCTGAATTTTTGCCAAGGAAACTTGGAAGACCATGTAGGAATGATAGAGAATTGTGGACTGGATGCACCAAAGGTTGCAAATCAGTGGATATTTGTCTCCCTGGAATGTCCCTAGTGGAGTGCCACAGAGCTTTGTCCTTGGCTTGTAAGAGCTTGTAATGGAACCACAAGCACCCAGGTTTTCAGAGCTGTGGCTCTCCATGGGACTGGCAGGGAAAGCGACTCTTAGGCTCTATGAAAATAAGAAAGACTGGGCAACATCGAATAATGTGATATTTAACAAGGACAAATGTTGAGTCCAGAGCTTCAGTTCAAAAAGCACAGGGTGGGAAAGATGGGATTTTGGAGAGTCCACATGGAAAACCTTCCAGGAGTGGAAGGCAGTTTGTATTGAGTGCCTACTGTATGCCCCACCTGATTACATGTAATCCCTCTACAATCCTGCAAGGTAGATATTGTCATTCCCATTTTACAGATGGGGAGACTGAAGCAGGGAGTGCTTAAGTCAATTCCCTGTGGGAAATGACCTCGGACTGGGCTCTGCCCACCTTCTGGGGACTCCTTGCCAGCAGAGCCCAGCTGCAACTTCTCACTACCCCCTTGCTTGTCCAGCCCTCCCCTGGCAAGCACCTGCCCAACCCGATTGACACTTTCCCTGGCCCACTGCCCTCTGCGATAACCACCTGGCCATGCTCCCAGCCACCCTTTCCAACCTCTCACATTCCAGATGACCACCTGTGTGCCTGACACCACCAGCCACTGAGCACCCATCAGCCTATCTGACTCATCGCCCTGCTCCACCCCTTCCATGTCCCACCTCTGTCCACCCTGGGTCCCTGAGACCTCCCTTCTCACCCCAAGGCCAGGTGGGGGAGCCCTTTCCAGTCCCCAAGCAGCTGTTTCCTGTCCCCTCACACCAGCTGCAGGCCAGCAGGGCAGCAGGTCATCTCGGAGGACAGCCAGTGCCTCTCAGAGCTTGTTTTCAGGAAATCGCCAGGGAAGAACCAGGTTGTGGGAAAAGCCCAGATCAAGGCGTTAGGGGTCTGCATCTGCCTCTCTCAGAGTTGGCCGCATGACTCAGTGAGGTCAGCTCCCTCCTCCCATGACCTGGTCACACCTAAATCTGAGGCCCCTGGGATCTCAGAAAACATCTCTGGGCCGTTCCTAAGACCTAAACCAGCTGGAGCAGCTGGACCCAGAGGCAGGGCTGAAAAATGGGTGGATGCCCCCAGAATGGCAAATGACAATAATGACACTTTTGGCATTAACTAGGGGCCAGCCTCTATTCTAAGCGATTTATGGGTATTGAGTTATTTTTTTAAATCCTGGCTAGAGCCTCTGAGATTGGCTTTCCTATTTTCATCATCCTCCCATTGTACAGATGGAGAGACTAAGGCACTATTAAATGTCCTGCCCACGACCCCACGTGGGCAGAGGCAGGATTCGAACCCACGTATCTAGTCCGGAGTCTGTAAATTGGCTCCTAAACTGGAATGGCTTCTGGAAATAGCCCCTTCCCCTTGCCAGGAGGGACAGGGAGCCTGAGGAGGTTTGGCCCTCCCAGCCTGCACCTATGTCAGTCTCTGCTTGTGTTCCTGACTGGGACTGGGGGGAGTGTGGAAGGACAGGCCCACTCCTCTGCCGCTCCAGGGGCTGCAGACTCACTGGAGTGGGGGCCCCTCTCTCCCGCCCCCTGCCCTCCCCTCTCCCGGTCTCCAAGCCCGGGCTGTTACCACTAGATCCGGATCCTCTGCCTGAGACCCCCTCATTAGGCCGTCACTGCCGACGCCATACGCCCCCTTTCCCGCCCCAGGGACTATTTTGGGACGCTGAGCTACGATCACGAAACCGGAGGGGTGGGGCACGAGGCGGGCCACTGCGGCTCTCAGTCCTGGGGAGGGGGCGCCTTCCAGGAGGCCCTGGGTGTTGGCACCCCATAATGTTGGAGCGGGACTCTCAGACCCCTGAGATGTGGCGCAGGGCGGCCGGGGGGAGGCTGATGACAGAAGGAGGGGGGTTGCTCAGGTCGGCAGCACCCCCACACACACAGCCCCAGGTCGGCCTCGCAGAGACAGAGCAGTTTCCTACAGGAAACGCCGCCGGGCGGTCCCATCCGCTGCCCATTGTCTCCAGGTCCGGGGGCCATCCGTCCCTCCCCGCAACACCGCTTCCCTGTCGCCCTCCCACACCCAGCCCAGCGCGAGGGGCTGGACCCGGGACCGGACCCGCAGCTGTCCGGAGGCAACGCTGGGAAAGGGTCCCAGGGCCGGTTGGGGCGCTAGGGGAGCGAACAAGCCCCATCACTGGCTCCTGAAGGGCGAGAGGGGGCGACCTCAGGAACCCAGAGCCCCCCTGGGGCTACCCACCTGGGGCTGTCAGTGCAGCGGGGGTCCCAGCCTGAGCACAGGGCTCCCGCCCCGTCGCAGCGCGCTGCGCCCGAAGACCGGCTGGAAGCGCAGAGCCGCGACGCGCCCCGTCCCCGTGCACCCCCCGGATCCCTCGCCAGGACCCCAGTCACTGTCCCGGCAAGCTGGCGCTTTACCTGAAGCCGCAGCCCCCGCCGCGCCCGCACCCGAGCCCGCCCCCTCGAAGCTCTGGGACCCATTTTCAAGGCTTTGACGCTAACTGACGGCCATTCCAGCCAACCAGCACGCGAAGCTCTCCATGCTGTCCAATAGTGAGGCGGGGCGGGACTCATGGGCGGGGCCTGGAGTGTGGTTCGCGGATGGGGGCGTGGCCTGGAGAGACTCCCCAAGGGAGGGCGGACGCGCGGGCGGCATTTCTGCCCCAGCTGCGGTCAAGTCCTGCCCAGCGCCGGGCTGAGGAGCTTGGGCTTGACCCACAGGACACTAGGGAGCCATGGAAGGACTCTGAGTAGAAGAGTAATCCTGTGGATTAGTGTGACTGGGATTTATTTCCTGGTGTCAGGGTGAAGTACCAGGACCCTGGATCTTAACCACCGCAGGGCCTTTGCACATGCTGTTCCACCTTCCTGAAATGTTTTTCCTTGCACGTGTGGCCACCTGCTGCTACTTTTTGAGGCTCAGCCTGTGTGTTCCCGCCCCCTAAACACCTAATGTGGCCCCTCCCCGGTCAATATTTTCCCCATCACTTTGCTTTATATGAACCTAATGGCTACTTTCGCTATGTGAAAAACAACACTAAACCTTTATTTGTTTACTTGTTTGCCATCTGCCTCTCCCACTAAAGTGTCAGCGCCATAGCAAAAAGGAAATGATTGGTTTTGGTCACTGCTTTATCCAGCGACCCTGGCACAAAGTAGGTGTTTAATAAGTGTTTGTTAAAATAATGACTTAAGGGTGCAGTGTGGTGGCTCACGCCTGTAATCCCAGCACTTTGGGAGGCCAAGGCGGAATGATGGCTTGAGGCCAGGAGTTTGAGACCAACCCAAGCAAGAGCAAGACCCCATCTCTACAAAAAAATAAGAAAAATTAGCCAGGCACGGTGGTGCGCACCGCAGTCCCAGCTACTGAGGAGGCTGAGGCAGGAGGATCACGTGAACCCAGGAGTTTGAGCCCAGAAATTTGAGGCTGCAGAGAGCTATCATCACACCACTGCACTGTAGCCCAGGCAACAGAAGGGAGACCCTGTCTCAAAGCATACTAATAATAGTTTAACATTGCATTTAACTCTTTAACCCACTTGGAGTATAAAAGTGACTATACAGATTGTTTTTACCCCTATTAATTTAACATTTATTGAGCACCTGTGTGCCAGGCACTGTGTAGGTCCTTCAGGGGACAAAATCCCAGCTATCCTGGTCTTCATAGCTTTTTTTTTTTTTTTGGAGAAAGGGCTTCATAGCTGAGAAGTGGAGGTGAACTTTTGAGCTACGGTTTTTGTTTTGTTTTGTTTTATCTTTTTTTTGTCTTAAAAAATGCTTTAATATTGCTGTAAAAGTTCTTCTGTTCAATAGCAAATAACAATGTTTATGGTATGACCAGACATAACTTCCCAAGAAGCTGGATGCTATAACACAGCTTGTCTTAACAATTCCTGGTAGGACTAGAGTTGCAGGAAGTCATTCAAGCACTTTTCCCGGTTTAAAGGAGTTAAAATCAGCACAGGTAAAGGGAACTCTTCTAGCAAAGATCCTAATAATCTCTTAATTATCAATGCCCATAGAGATACTTTAATCCTCACTTTGCTTCTGCATCTTTAAACCTTAGCTTCTAGCACCTACTCTCTAATTCTCCTGTCTTTCGGAAGGGGTCATTACAGTCTTCAATAAATAGGCGACTTGCCTGTGGTGTTGCCTGTGGTTCTCTTGTTTGCTTTTCATACACACATGCTCTACTTGGGCAATCTTATCTGTATCTTCCACAGTTATATAAACACCGTCAATTCTGGCCTCGATCACTACAGAGAACTGTAGTCCCTATTTCCAACAGTCTGGGCTTTAGCTATTCCACAGTTATCTCAAATTAAACTTGTTAAAATGAATATCATTTTCACTATCACCATAATCCTCACTCCTGCCTCCCTAAAAGCTGTTTCTTCCTGCCGTATTTCTTTTTTTTTTTTTATTTGCAGAGACGGGGGTCTTGCTATGTTGCCCAGGGTGGTCTCGAACTCCTGTCCTCAAGCAATCCTCCCGCCTCAGTCTCCCAAGGTTCTGGGATTACAGGTGTGAGTCACCACGCCTGGCCCCTGCTGTATTTTCTGACTTTGTGAATGGCATCAGTGTCCAGCAATTCAGGTCAAAACCATGAGTCGTATCAGACACTTTCCTGTCCATCAAATCGTTTCCAATCCTCATGCCCTTTATTGCTACTGATTGGTCTTGGATAATATCTATGTTTGATAAAGGCTGAGCACCTTAACCTGGGTTTAAAAGCTCGTGGGAAGAACAAACGGCACGCCGCAAGAACGTGCTGTATAGACGGTGTAAAGTGCTGCCACCTGTTGAACTATTTGACGAAGTTGGGTTAAATGATCCTGGAGCAGCCTCGCATTTGAATGCACTCTGTTCTTGCAAAACTGCTGCTAACCAGTTCTCAGGTTTATGACCACTTGCCACTGCTGCCAAAAAGTCAGGAGCTATGATGTTTTACCGATTTGATCTTTGAATAATAGCAGCAGCACAAATCCCAGGACCCTGAAAGCAGTTCCGATCACAAAGCAACCAAAAAGTAAACTACAGAAAAATGGGAAATGGGTGTGTCAGGTTTGACAGCCAAGAGGGGATCTCCAGGCAACGTCACCTTCCCTCTAAAACTGATCTTAGGAACATCATCCCTCGAAGATGTTAAGATTCAAAAAGAGATACAAAGCTCAGCACCTCTTTTGTTAAAAAAAAAAAAGGTGGAGAAACTTGATAAGAAAAAACTCACATATTCTTATAGCTGCCTAGGGTGGACATCTTAATCCTTCCGGATAGATACTCTCGTATCCACAGGAGGCCGTGTTGGACTTAAAGCAAACTGAGTCCATTGCTCATTCCCTCTCCGGCTCTTCTTATGGCTTCTCTTAGACCTTTCACGTGACTTTGACTGGCCCCTGTGTCTGTGGCTGCAGTGATGATCTGGGGACTTGGAGTGGGATCTGTGCCGTCGAGTAGCTCCTCCAGCGGTGATCAGGCGATGGTGCTCTCTCTGACGTCTCATCTTCTTCTTCCTCTTCACTAGACTCCACGTCCTCCGTGTCTTCCTCTAGAGCACTAACTCGGGGCTGCAGCTGCTCAGCTTCCTCTAGCACACAGCGTGTCTGTAGTCGAGGCAGAATGAGATCACAGACTCTCCCACTGTGCGGTAGTTCATCAATAAACTCATCTACGAGGCCGGGCGCGGTGGCTCACGCCTGTAATCCCAGCACTCTGGGAGGCTGAGGCGGGCGGATTGCTCAAGGTCAGGAGTTCGAAACCAGCCTGAGCAAGAGCGAGAACACGTCTCTACAAAAAATGGAAAGAAATTAATTGGCCAACTAAAAATATACAGAAAAAATTAGCTGGGCATGGTGACGCATGCCTGTAGTCCCAGCTACTTGGGAGGCTGAGGCAGAAGGATTGCTTGAGCCCAGGAGTTTGAGGTTGCTGTGAGCGAGGCTGACACCATGGCACTCACTCTAGCCCGGGCAGCAGAGTGAGACTCTGTCTCAAAAAAAATAAAAATAAAAAAATAAATAAATAAACTCATCTACGTGCATCAGTTTGAACTCTCCATTTGGGTTCTGGCTCTTGATTTTTCGATAGTCGTTATACAACGGCCCCAGGTACTTGCAGCAACCAACCACAGTGCCTATCAGCCTCAGGTAAAGTGCCCCCAGCGTACGGACATACTTGCAATCTTTATTTCTGATGAACTCCACAGAGATATTCTTCCCAGACTGAATGTGAAGCATCTTCAAGGTTAAACACAGAGAGGGAGTTGGTTTTATGTTGCCACCATGGACGCCACCCACAGACCCCAACTCCACGGCTTTCTCAACTACAAGTTCAGCTGTCAGGCCAGAGTGCTCCTCTTTCCAGGACTTGGACTCCTAGATTCGCGTTCAAATGATCTTCTCCACTGGATACTGAGGGTTGCTGTCCTGGATGCTGTGCGCATCCTTCACCGGACAATTCGCCATTCTAGAACTCCTTCAGCTCTATTTCCATCGGGTCCTTCAATGCATCACGTCCAGGTTAATTAAAAAAAAAAAAAAAACACCGAGAGGGATGGAGAAAGGTGGTAAAAGTCTCCACAGTTTAGGCGAAGCCGGAAACTCTGTAGCGTAAGGAACTTCACCAAGCGACTCAAAGAAGGCCGCAGCACGCTGGCCTGTTTTATCTTTTTTTAAACAGAGTCTCCCTCTGCTGCCCCAGCTACAGTGCAGTGGCATCATCGTAGCTCACTGCAACCTCCAACTCCTGGATTCAAGGGATCCTCCTGCCTCGGCTTCCCAAAGCACTGGGACTGCAGGCGTGAGCCTCCACTGGAATTTTAAAAATATTTTTTATTGTAAAATAAAGTGTGCACAGACACACACGCAGCCAAATCCGAAAAACTGCGTAAAACAAATGTGTAATTAAAGCAGTTATTCTAAGGGAGAATTCTCAACCTGGGTGATTTTGCCCTTGGGGACATTTGGCGATATCTAGGGACATTTTTGGCTGACTGAGGGAGGAGGGTGTTTTGGGCGTCAAGTGGGTAGGAGCCCGGGATGTAGCTAAATACCCTAAATGCACGGAACTGCCCCTATGACCAAGAATTATCTGGCCTGAATGTCAGTTCTCCTAGGTCAGCAAGCAGCAGTGCACCAGCTCCCCCAGAAGCCCCTCCGTGGGCCGTGTTCCAATCACAGCTGTCCCCTTGCTCCCCAAAGTGACTGTGGTTGTGACTTTCTTAGTAATCCCTGCCTCTCACTTCTGTGTAGTTTTGTCACCCAAGTATGATGCTCTGGACACCGGAGTTTAGTTTTGCCCATTCAAAAAGAACACAATGACTTCAAAGCCTCTTGTAATTTACGTGTTCCTCTGCATCCCTTTCCTTCCCTTAAGATAAAATGATCCCACAACTCACCGTTGTATTGAAGCAGTTCCTATAATCTAGGGTGTTGCTGATCTTACACTCATAGTGCAATTAGTTCAGGAATATTCTTCTGTATTCCCTGCAAATTGGCAGTTGGTTCTAGAACGAGGATCAAACTTAAGTTCGATTCCTTTGGCACAGCTGTGGGTGGTGGTGTGTCCTTTCGCAAGAGGCTCGTGCTGTTTGGGTGTCTCTCCTTTTGTGAGGCTAGCGGGCGCTGAGGATTAACTCATTGGGGTTGCAAAATAGTGATGGCCTCTCCTCTGTAGCCCTTGTTTATTAGCTAGAATTCTTCCTTCGTAGGATAATTCTCCTTATGTACTATTGAGTTTCTCAGTGACACCTTCACAGAGAAAAGGCAAGAGAAGAATTTCCATTTTTCCCCTTGTACAACTATTTTCAAAATAAGGGTTGACCTGGGCATGGTAGTGCACCTGTAGTCCCAGCTACTCGGGAGGCTGAGGCAGAAGGATCACTTGAGCCCAGGAGTTTGAGGCTGCAGTGAGTTATGATTGTGCCACTGCACTCCAGACTGGGTGACAAAGTGAGACCCCCCCACCCCATCTCCAAAAAATGTTTTAAAACTTGAAAAAGCAAAATAATGACTGGATTCTCCAACATCTCTGAAGGTGATGAATTAGGGGGGTTATTTTTTATTTTATTTTAGAGATACGGTCTTGCTCTGTCACCCAGGCTGGAGTGCAGTGGTGCCATCATAGCTCACTATAACCTCAAACTCCTGGCCTCAAGTGATCCTCCTGCCTTGGCCTCCCAAAGTGCCGGGATTACAGGCTTGAGACACGTCACCTGGCCAAGAAGGAATTTTGACTGCAAGGGTGAGGGGAAGGGACACAATGCTCTTAAGTAACTATTTCCCCCACGGATTCCTCATACTCTGTGGTCATGGCAGAAAATATGACCCTTTTCTGTCCCACCCTGTCCCAGGCTGAGACTTGAGCCAGAAGAGAAAAGAGGCAGGGAGAAATAGGCTCTTGGCCACTCCGGAATGCACAAGAACCCTTGTTAGCCACTTTCAGCCCCTTTGCCATTTCGAGGGCCATCTGGAAACTCCAGAGCAGCCCCTGCCCGGGTCCGGAATGCCCAGCTGCTCCAGAGAGGCTGTGTCTGTCCCTCCACCTGGACAAACCCAACCTGAGGGCTGACTGGCCCCAGCTGGGGGCTTCGAAGGGTGGCATCTCCTCTGCCCACCCAGTCCCCGGTTTCACCTTCCACCCCTCTCCCAAGCTTCCAAATCCAGCTGGTCCACATCCTGTTAGTTTCACCGCCTGAAATGCATCCCATTACCTTTAGTAATGGAAGATTTCACCATCCCTGGCATGCATCCCTGAAGTGTCTCTCTCTTAGGCTGGTTGAAAGTTACATGAATGTGAATTTCATTGTTACTCTTTACACCATACACATATGTTAAAAAGCAAGGTTTTTGTCCTTATTAAATATTTAAAACTCTTATTAAAAGCAATCAATCAGAACAATTGATTCAGGCAGGACTCATCAATAGATGCTGAAACTGGTGGGTGAAATTTCAGGAGGAAGAGGACATTTGCATAGGTCCAGGATATCTGCCCAGAAGATGCAAGTTAATTACAAAGGGGGAAATTGTAACTTTTCAAAGGAGAAACTGACATATACCTCCCTAACCTACTGATCATAGTTAAAATAGTCATGGGGAAAATAGATACCAAATGGCTCTTAATGTGATTTATCCACAGAGAAGGACACATACTCACCTCCACTGCATTTTATTTTTTTATAGATGGGGTCTTGCTATGTTGCCCAGGCTGGCCTCCAGCTCCTTAACTCAAATGATCTTCCTGCCTCAGCCTCCCCAGTAGCTGGGACAGCAGGTGCAAGCCACCACGCCCTGGCATCTTTGTTGTATTTCTGCCAAAGCCCAACCTGAATTTAATCACAAGGAATTTAATCACAAATCCAAAACAGGCACACTCTACAAAATGACAGGCCTACGACTTTCAAAAATGTCATTGTGATGAAAGACAAAGAAAGGATAAGTGAGTAGGAATGTTCCAGATTAAAGGAAGTTTAATAGACATGACATGCAAATGCAATACATGATCTTGGATAAATAAAAATTGCTTTAAAAGACATTATTGGGCGCATGGTAATTTGATTAAGGTGTGTAGTTCAGACAACAATTTTATATCAATATTAAATTTCCGACTGTGAGCATTGCATTGTGGTTATGCAAAGCAATGGTTCTCAACTGGGGGCGTTTCTACCATCCAGGGGACATTGGACAATGTCTGAAGATGGTTTGCGTTTTCAGGATGTGCGCCCTGCTGACATCTAGTGGATGGGGACCAGAAATGCTGCTCTCCACCCTGTAAGGCACAGGCTGGTCCCCGCCACGGAGAATGGTCTGGCCCCAGGTGTCCACAAATCTGTGTAAGACAATGTTCTTTATTCTAAGGAAATGTGAATTGAATTATATATATTCAACAATATAAGAATAAATGGGGTCATGCCCGTGACTCTCAAAATTGCATTCATACTCATACTTATTGCCGTGTGTATACATATATGCAATACCTATATAGGCACATATATAGTGTGTATACCTATAAAACTTTTAATAAAGAATAGAACTTTATTAAAGTAACTAAACTTACCAGCACCAAATAAACACTTTAAAAATGATACATCTATGGCCAAGTGAGGGTGGTCATGCCTATAATCCTAGCACTTTGGGAAGCCAAGGTGGGAGAATCACTTGTGGCAAGGAGTTCAAGACCAGCCTGGGCAACATTTCAAGACCCCCGTCTCTAAAAAAATTTAAAAATTAGCCGGATATGGTGATGCGTGCCTGTAAATTAAAAAAAAAATAAAAATTAGCCAGATATGGTGATGCATGCCAGCTACTCAGAGGGAGGCTGAGGTAGGAGAATTGCTTGAGCCCAGGAATTTGAGGTTGCTGTGAGCTAGTCTGATGCCACAACTCTAGCGTAGGCAACAGAGTGAAAGTCTGTCTCAAAAATAAAAATAAAAATAAATAAACAAGCTGTCTGGGCACAGTGGCTCGCATCTGTAATCCTAGCACTCTGGGAGGCCAAGGCAGGAGGATCACTTGAGGCCAGGAGTTGGAGGCTGCAATGAGATAGGATCGTGCCACTGCACTCTAGCCTGGTGACAGAGTGAGACCCTGTCTCTAAAAAACAGAAACAAAAACAAAAATGGAGCCTCCTAACACCTGAGTCTTAGGCTTACCATGTCTTCGCTCTGCTCAGAACCCTCTGTGGCTCCCACCATTAATAAAAGCTCAAGTCCTTCTGAGGTGGCCCACAAGGACCTGCCTCCTCCCCTCCCTGTAACGCCCCCTCCCCCTTGCTTACTCTGCTCCAGCCACTTGAGCCTCCTCGCTGTTCCTCCAACATGCCAGGTGCTGTCGCGCCCCAGGGCCTTTGCACCAGCTCTTTCCTCTGCCGGGAACCATCTTCCCCGGATATCTGCCTGGCTTTCCCTTTAACTTCCTTCACTCCCTGCTCAAACGCCCTATGCTCAGTGAGCTCGTCCCTGGCCACTCGATTTAAAACCGCAGTGCTTGCTTGGGCAACACATGTACTAAAATGGCACCACTATAGAGAGGATTAGCATGGCCCCTGCTAAAGGATGACACGCAAATTTGCGAAGCGTTCCAAAATAAAATGAAATAAAACTGCAAACACTCTCCTGCCATCCCCGACTCTATACCTCTCTTATCTTCCTTCTTGGATTTATGTTTCTTCTTAGTACTTATCACCACGTAACATGCTGTATATTTCCCTGTCTTACCTTTGTTTAGTACTCCTATGCAGTAATTGGGTCAGCTCCATTAGGGCAAGGACCTTTGTCCCCTGTTCCGAGGGCTTGGAACAGGGCCAGGCATACAGTAGGTGCTCAATAAATGTTTGATGACTGGATGAATGAATTGCTGTTGAATAAATGAGATGTCCTGAAGGAGGAAGAAAGAGGGGTGAGGAAGAGAAGGTCGTTGTCTCCTCGGGTGCCCCGTCTGCCTTCTTGAGCCGCGGACGGGGTTGGGGCTCAGCCGCCAGGAGCCCCAGAGCTTCGCTTGGGGATCCCAGAAACTGCAGGGAAGGAACGCGCATGCGCCGCCTCGGAGGCTTCTCTCGGGTCCGCCAACAGAGGGCGCGTCTCTCCCTGGTAAGCCCTGGGGACGCACGGTTTTCTCCTGCAAACTTGTAATAGCGAAGGAATTTTCTTGAGATAATTGAATGAGCAGCACCAAATAAAAATTTTAAAAAAGACAGAGAAGGAATTTTCCTTCAGAGAGAAAAAAAACACCCAATGAAAAATAATTTCTAAATTTCAAAAAAAAATAACATATTGATTGTAGGAAATTAAGAAACTCTAAAGAAAGAAAGAAAACCCCACCTTGGCCTCCCGAAGTGCTAGGATTACAGGCGTGAGCCACCGGTACTGGCCAGGACTTTCCCAATATAACATGACTTAAAACTCAGAAGCCATAAACATTGAAAAATGTTTTCAGAGAACATTGAAAAATTCTCTCTTTATCTCTCTCACACACATAATATTTCTGCATAGCAAAAATGTCCAAAGTCAGAAGACAAATGACAAACTGAAAAAATAAAGTTTGTATTACATAATTCATGTCACAAAGAAGTTAAAGAGCTTCTAGAAATCAACAGGACAAAAGAACATACCAATAAAAAAAGGGACAAAGGAAATAAAAATGGCTATTAAACATTTGAAAAGTTAATCTTGTACTTAGAGAAAATTAAAAACTGTGTGAAATATGGTGGGGCACGGTGGCTCATGCCTGTGATTCCAGCACTCTGGGAATGCCAAGGCGGGAGGATCACTCTAGGCCAGGAGTTCAAGACCAGCCTGGGCAACATAGTGAGACCCGCATTTTTACAAAGAAATAATTTTAAAAATTAGGTGGGTGTGGTGGTAGTCCCAGCTACTCGGGAGGCTGAGGCAGGAGGATCGCTTGAGCCCAGGAGTTGGAGGCTGCAGTGAGCTATGATGACACCACTGCACTCCAGCCTAGGAAACAGTGAGATCCTGTCACAAAAAAAAAAAAAAAAAAAAAAAGGCCATCTATAAGATTATTCATGACTGCATGCAAACATTAGGAACAGTGCAAGTGTCCCTCCATAGGGAACTGGTTAAATAAATTACAGTACAAACATAAAATTGGATAATATACAGCTGTCAAAACCAAAAATGCTTCTACAGGCTGGTAAGAAGAGAGCTCTGAGATTTACATTAAGTGAAAAAAGACACAAAACAGTGAGTGCAATATTGTATCTTCTGTGTAAAAAGTGGGGGATATTGCTATCCTCTACATAAATAAAATTAACGAGGACAGAGAAGGGACTACAGAGAGTGGCTATCTGTGGGCGTATGTAGGGGGACAGATGAGGACAGGAGTGACAGGAAGATTTAAATTAAAATTTAAAATTTAAAAAATCCTCCCCCCCAAAGAGAAATGAAAGCGTTCATCCAATCAAAGACTCCTACGCGAATTTCCATAGCAGCTTTGTTCATACCAGCCAAAGGCTGGACACAACCCAAGTGGCTTTCAACAGATGAATGGATAAAGAATTTGCGGTTTATGTATCTACATCGGCAATAAAAATAAATGAACTATTGATACCCGGTGCCACAGAGATGACTCAAGCTGAGTGAAAGAAACCCAACAAAAAAGAGCAAATCTTATGTGATTCCATTTATATTAAAATTCCAGAAAATGCAATCTAATCCATCTACAGTGACAGAAAACATATCAGGACTGCCTAGGGAGGGAGGAAGGGAGGACCGCACAGGAGGGGTTCCCAAGGGCCACAGCAAAACTGGGGTGCGGTAGGTATGTCTATTATCTTAATTGTGACGGTAATTTCATGGGCGTATACATACGTCAAAGTTTATTAAATTGTGTGCTGGAAACATGCAGATTATGGCGTATCAATTACACTTCTATAAAAGGGGGAAAATTTTCCCAGTGGTTCTTTAAAGGAAGCTGTTTATGCATGCCAAAAACTTGAACTTGAACATGATTGTGGATAAAATATTCTGGAACAAGGTTTTGGTGAACACTTCTATGGGGAAACGAGACTTTTCTCTGGTTATGCTTTTTAGACTTTGGGTGTTTGGCAATATGTAAACATCTTGCCCATTAAATACTGTAAATTCTGAAATGATGACAGCTTTTTGGTTTTCTTGGGTTTTTTTCCCCCTCAATCATTCTCGGTTTATTGAGGCAGAACTTCAGGACGCACCCAGGGGAAAAAAAACATGAGTCACAGAAATGTCTGTGGATCGTGCTCTCGGAAAAGTTTTCAGAAGGCTCAGGATTTATACATTTCTTTAAAGGGGAGAAGACATGTAGGAAGAGATGGGGTAGGCGGTGAGGCAAATGGTTACATTTTTGTGAGACTTTAATTAGTGCCCAGTAAATCTACACTTGGCATAAGATAAGGTGAGCATTCTAAGGAAAAGCAAGTTGCAAGATGTTGATTTAAAAATGCAAGATGTTTGGATGGGTGTGGTGGCTCTCGCCTGTAATCCTAGCCCTCTGGGAGCCTGAGGCAGGAGGATCACTTGAGCCCAGGAGTTCGAAACCAGCCTGGACAACATAGCAAGATCCCATCTCAAAAAAAACCCCAAAAAACAAAGTCAGTGTCCTAAATAAAGTACAAAGGAGGACCAAAGGATGAGATCCTGATTGGAAAAAACACAGCTGTAAAGCACATGCTTGGCACAATTGATAAAACTGGAATATGGACCATAGATTAGATAACAGCACTATGTCAGGGTCAAATTTCCTTAAGTTGCTAACTGTACTGCACTTATATAAGTCTGTACTTGTTCTTAGTAAAGGACAAAAAGCATACATTATGTGTGCAACATACCCCCCAGTGGTTCAGAAAAAAATGATGTGGGGGTGTGTGAAAGAGTATCATTTTCCCCTGTAATCCTAGCACTCTGGGAGGCCGAGGCAGGCGGATCGCTCAAGGTCAGGAGTTCAAAACCAGCCTGAGCAAGAGCGAGTCCCGGTCTCTACTAAAAATAGAGAGAAATCAATTGGCCAATTAAAAATATATAGAAAAAAAAAATTAGCCGGGCATGGTGGCGCATGCCTGTAGTCCCAGCTACTCAGGAGGCTGAGGCAGAAGGATCGCTTGAGCCCAGGAGTTTGAGGTTGCTGTGAGCTAGGCTGACGCCACAGCACTCTAGCCCGGGCAACAGAGCAAGACTCTGTCTCAAAAATAAATAAATAAATAAAGATTTTTTTTTTTTTTAGTTTAGTTTCTTTTTTTATTGTATAAAATACACATAGCATAAAACTGACCATTTTAATTTTTTAATTTAATTTAATATTTAATTTTAATTTTTGAGACAGCATCTCACTCTTTTGCCCAGGCTGCAGTGCAGTGGCATCCTCATAGCTCATTGCAAACTTGACCTCCTGGTCTTATGTGATCCTCCTGCCTCAGCCTCCCCAGTAGCTGGGACTACAGGCACAGCCCACCACCAAGCCCAACTAAGGCCATTTTAAAGTATACAAATCAGCGGCATTAAAACATTCACGATGTTGTGCAATCAACACCACTTTCTAGTTCCACAGCTCTTTCATTACCCCAAAGAGAAACCCTGTACCCACTAAGCAGTCACTTCCTTCCTATCTCTCACAGCCAAGATTTCATTGGGAAAAATTTCAAACGCAAAGTTGATACAGGCCGGGCTCGGTGGCTCACGCCTGTAATCCTAGCGCTCTGGGAGGCCGAGGCAGGAGAATTGCTTGAGCTCTGGGGTTCAAGACCAGCCTGAGCAACATCTTGAGACCAGCCCCCCCATCTCAATTAAAAAAAAAAACTGGAAAAATCTACAAATATCCTTTAATAGGGGACTTGTTAAAAAAGTTATGGTCCATTTCTTGGAGATGTGACTTCAGGCCATGCAGGTGCCAGACACCTCTTCCTCCCTGGACCACCACTGCATGAGACATCCCTGTGTGGTTCACGATCAAGTACGTATTCGGAAGTTAAAATAACTTCCTTTTCTCCCGAGAAATTCCAGCTCACTGGTCAACTTGCTAATGCCATTTTACTTCCTAGGTTGCTCATAGCAACTTCCTCTAAGAAGAAATCCCCGCAAAGTGGCTCATGAAAAGGCCATCAGGTTGGGAAGGCATTCATCATTTTTCTCAGTGCAGTAAGAGGAAGAGATGGCATTCCAGGATGGCCTGGGACAACTATGTCCCCAGTGACAGGGAGGCTGGGGGCTGGGCCGTGGATAGGCCAGATGGTGACCGTCTGAACCTACTCGTTGCGGTTGCTGGGGTTTTCCTCCTTGCCATTCCTGTCTGTCTGTCACTGCTGCCGGGATCAGCCATCCTGGGACCTGGCCCAGCGGGCAGCTCCAAATGTGTGAGTGGTGGCCTGCACGTCAGCCCCGGGGCGTGCAGTTTCGGATTCCAGAGGCTGAGCTGGCTTTGAGCCCTGCTGAGTCAACTGGTTCCTTTTGCCCAGTGCTCTGAGCCAAACTGCCCTGGGGTTCTTCCTGGCAGGCGGGTTTTCTATGCCAGGACACGGTAGAGGGGAATGAATGGGGCAGGTGGGGGGAAGCGGTCAGTGTAAGTTTGTTGAATGAATGTTTAACCTTGAGACATGAACACTGTCCAGCCCCACAGTCTCACTCAGTTCTTCTTTTGTTCCAACCCTGCCTCTACCGCAGGCTGGGAGTGTTGGAGTCGCTCCACCGGCCTGGGAACTTCATGCAGGCTCTGGACTGAGAAAGCAGCGGGTCACTGTTGAAGGAGTGAATGAGGGAGGCCTTCCTCATGTCCCCTCTTTCTGTTCCCTAGAGTCCTGCTTTAATATAGGCAAAGACTGGGACACTGAAGACCCTAGAGGTGGAGGGTGGGCAATGAGGGGTGAGACCCTCAGCTGGAGACTGGGCAAGACAGGCCCGGGCCCTGCTACTAGGGCGCTCACAATTTGGGGGTCAGGGAAGGATAAGGACATTAAAGAATGTCACGAACACATCCGCAATGGTGAACCCTTGCGCAAGAAGGAGCGTGGGAACCCGGAGATGTCCCTTCTGGTCTTGGGGATGGATAGCGATCACATGAAGCCTCCGCAGAAGGCGGGATGTGTGCGGCGTCCCGGGCTTCCCGCGCGCCCCGCCCCGCCGTACCCAAAGCCCCCGGAAAGTCTTTCTCATTAGCTGCTCCTGCTGCCCTCTCTACGCGGGGAGGAGCATCAGGAATGTCGTCCAGTTCCAGCTAAGGCGGGGGCCCTCCCCCCTCGCCCCAATTCAACACTGCAGGGGCGGGATGAGGGGCTTGGAATCCCGGACCCCAGAGGAGGCTCGTGGCGGGAGGGAGAGTCACTTCTCTCTTGGAGAACAGGGAAAGGCCCACCAGAGGCTAGCGCCGGAGGCGGGAAAGCCAGAGTCTTGCACCTCCAGGGCGCCCCCCAGCCTCCAGAACTGCGAGGCCTCCAGCGCACAGGACCCCACCCCCAGCCACGCGCCCCGCCCCCGCACGCCCCGCGCCCCGCCTCCCACACTTGCACCCTGCTTATAAAAGCCGGCTCTGGGCGCCACCGGGAGCCAGCTGAGCTGAGCGGGCCTGCAGCTGCGATCCTGTCCTTTTCAGTGGCTTCTGCTCCCGACTGAGCGAGTCTCCACCAGGTCCCCCGCATCTCCAGCCGTCGCATATCCAGACTTCGCGCCCCCGATCCGCAAGTCTCAGCGTCCCTGCGCCCAGGCTGCCCGAGAGGATGCGCTGCGCGCCCACGGCTGGCGCAGCCCTGGTGCTCTGCGTAGCCACCGCCGGGCTGCTGAGCGCTCAGGGCCGCCCCGCGCCGCCCGAGTCGCCGCGCTTCGCGTCCTGGGACGAGATGAATGTGCTGGCGCACGGGCTGCTGCAGCTCGGCCACGGGCTGCGCGAACACGTGGAGCGCACCCGCGGCCACCTGGGCGCGCTGGAGCAGCGCCTGAGTGCGTGCGGGGCAGCCTGCCAGAGCCCCGGGGCATCCGCCGCGCCCGCTCAAGTCGCCGAGAGCCCGGTGGCCGGAGGTGAGGCGACCCACGAAGCCCTCCGCAGCCTGCAGGTACGTGCGCCCCTACTGGCTCTCCTACTGGCCTAGTAGGGTGTGGACAGGAGAAGGGGGCGCCTCGGAAGCTTCTTGCGCTCGCCTGCCCTGGCCTCAAAGGATGGAGGTTTGGAAGGATGGGTGGGTGGATGAATGGAGAAGTTGGAGACAGAAGGCTGGGTCCTCACCAAGGTTCTCACTCCTCCCCAGACACAGCTCAAGGCTCAGAACAGCAGGATTGAACAGCTGTTCCAGAAGGTGGCCCAGCAACAGCGGCACCTGGAGAAGCAGCACCTGCGAATCCAGAATCTGCAGAGCCAGGTACCCCAGGCCTGTCCCAGGCGGGGAGGGAGGTCGTCAGAGCTGGACCTGTGAGTCCCGATGTGGAGCCAGGCAGGTCAGGCAGCTTGAGCCAGCTGTACCTGATGCCCGCTCTCTCCTGTCCCGTCCCAGGTTGGCCTCCTGGCCCCCACCCACCTGAGCAATGGGATGGCCAAGCCTCCCCGAAAAAAGAGGCTGCCCAAGATGGCCCAGCTTATCGGCCCAGCTCACAATGCCAGCCGCCTGCACAGTGAGTGTCTGGCCCTTTGCTGTCCTCAGGACCCTGCCCCTTGCCACTGCTGTCCTGTTCCTTGTCAAGTCTACCTTAAGGAGAAGGAGACAGGCTGTGGCCTTGGGTCCCTGTGGGCTCCCCAGTCTCTGGTGAAGGGCTGATGGAGGCATCTCCCTACTCAGCCCTGACTCTGCCCTGCCAGGTCACCCCACCCTTCTTCCTAGCCAGCCAGTGGACTGTCTGGCTGGTGGACTGTCCCCAAGCCCTGCTGGCCCCTGACTGGAGCTGGGGGACTTGAGCTGCAGGGGTGCTTAGCAGGCTGCAATATAGCTCAGGGACGCAGTCCTGAAAGTTAGAACCTTCTAGGAGGGTATGACAGGTAAGAGGCTGTGGGGTAGGGGAGTTCTGAGACCTGCAGGGGTGGAGGGGGGACAAGGGCAGGAACACACCGAGCTCCCAGGCCAGGAACACCCACTCTTGCATTTTACAGATCCAGGGCTGCTGGTCGCGGAGCCCTCTCCTTCCCCTTCTCCTGTCCTCATGCTCCTCCCCCCACCCCTGCAGACGAGTTTTCGCTCCTACAGTCTCAAAGCCACCCTAACCTCAAACCTGGGCGTGTCTGTGTGCGTCTGACTCCGACTTTCAGTCCCCAGTGTTAAGTTCACAGCCCCACACCCAGCTCCCCTGCGGTCCTCCTGCCCGGCAGCTGTGGCTGTCCACAGCCAACTGGATGAGAGTTCGGATCCCCCCTCACGCCCCAGGGTCAGTGGCTGGCGTCCGGCACAGCGGTCCTGAGGGCTGTCCCCACCCCACATTCCTTCTCCTCCCTCCCCAGCCCAAGGCTGGTATCTCTGGGTGGTGAGGGGCCGGCACACACCCCCCAGACCACCCCCGGAGGTGGGGGGATGAGGGGCTTCCGAGGCTAGCAGGCTCTAGTCCCAGCTGGGAGATGCTCTGGTCCCAGGAGGGCGTGTCCTGTGGGTTTAGGACTCCCAGACTCTGGCCTCAGCCCTGCCAAGTAGGCAAAAGTTCAGAGCTGGGGAGACAAACAGCTGGCGCTAATGGAAGCCACGTTGGTGGTTTGGCCCAATGCCTGTCCTGACAGGAGGGGAGGAAGAAGTGGGGGAAAGGGGAGCTGCCTGAGGGGCCGGGAAAGTGTCCTCCGTCACTCTGGGCCTGCCCCCGCCCCGCCGCCACCACCGCTGTGCGACTCACTCCCTCGACCTTTCCCCTACTTTCCCGGCTGGGCTGGGGGCGGTTCCTTGCTAGGACTGCCCAGCCAGCGCCATCCTTCCCTCCTCCCTCCCACCCTCCCTCTCCCTCTGGTAGCTGGGACCCCGCGCTGAGCCTCAGTGTCCCCACCAGGCAGACCAGAGCCCCTCCCATTCAGCTCAGCTCCGGCCACACCGCCCCCCCACCCCCCCACCCCCTGCCTCTGGCCCTGTCCCTGGCCGGACTGGGCAGAACCGCTCCTCGTCACCTGCCGATGGAGCATCCCCCACCCCGTTCAGTGGCGGGGCTAGAGGGCTTTGTGTAGAGGAGGGGAGAGCCCCCCAGATGACTGCAGCAGTGTTGGGGGGTGGGAAGTAGTCCTCTATGCCTGGGTGGGGAGGGGTGGCATGGTCCAAGGGTGAGGGAAGGCGTCCTTCCAGAAGCTGAGACCCAGAGAAGAGAGTCCCAAGCACAGGGACCAGCATGTGCAAAGTCCCTGTGGCAGGAAGGTGTGTGGTGCCAGGGTGGGAAGGTCGCCTGGGTGGCTGGAGAGGGTGGGGTGCAGCATGGAAGGAGGAAGGACGGGCGCAGGGGCTGGTCCTTGTAGACCATGCCTGGGAAGGCCATAGGGAGCCATGGAGGAGCTTAGGCAGCTGTCAGGGGGTGGTCATGAGATCAGGATTACCCTTCACCTCCCCATCACCTGCTGCCCAAGCCCCCAGTGCATCTCCCGAGACCCCTACAGGCTGCTTGCTCCTCTGTTTCAACCCCCTGCCTTGTCTACCTGCAGGGCTGCCCCGGGACTGCCAGGAGCTGTTCGAAGAGGGTGAGAGGCAGAGCGGACTGTTTCAAATCCAGCCTGAGGGGTCCCCGCCATTCTTGGTCAACTGCAAGATGACCTCAGGTAGGATGTGCTAGCCCGCCAGGGAGCCCTCTTGCCAAGGGCCCCATTGCTTTTCTTTAAAATGCAGCCCTTGGTGGCACAGTGGCAGGTGCCTGTATTCCTAGCTACTCAGGAGGCTGAGGCAGGAGGATCGCTTGAGCACAGGAGTTCGAGGCTGCAGTGGGCTGTGATTGTGTCACTGTGCTCCAGCCTGGGTGACAGAGCGAGATCCCATCTCTATAAACAAAAAGACAAGAAGTGAAACGTACCCCTTTTCCCTGTTGACTTCCATCCCAAGCTCAAGGATGGGTTCTGTGGTTGACAGTGGCAGGGGAGGACCAAGGTCAACTGGCCCAGAGAGGCTTTGCAGATTTCCGCTGCACCCTGCCTCCCTCCTTCCCTGCTGGGTCTTTGGGACAAAGGTTCAGGCCTGATCCCCCTGCCTACGGGCCACCGTGGTATTCCTCCCTGGGACCCACCTTCCTCTGGTCCTCCTGGGGTGAGGAATACTGTGGGGGTGTTGCCTTTCCTGGGTTTGGGGTCTGGGAGCCAGATGTGGGGATCGGGGTACCCTGTGAGTAGGGACCTCCTGGTGACCTTGTACCTTTCCGGGCAGATGGCGGCTGGACAGTCATTCAGAGGCGCCAAGATGGCTCCGTGGACTTTGACCAGCCCTGGGAAGCCTACAAGGCTGGCTTTGGGGACCCCCAAGGTGGGTGTTTCCTGTGAGGCCAGCAGCGGGGGAGGAGGAGGGCGCTGCGGAGCTGGGCCTGCTTCACTGAGCGGCCTCTCCTGCCCTAGGCGAGTTCTGGCTGGGCCTGGAGAAGGTGCACCGTATCACAGGGGACCGCGGCAGCCGCCTGGCCGTGCAGCTGCGGGACTGGGACGGCAATGCAGAGTCGCTGCAGTTCCCCGTCCACCTGGGGGGTGAGGACACGGCCTACAGCCTACAGCTCGCCGCCCCCGTGGCCAGCAAGCTGGGCGCCACCATGGTCACGCCCGGTGGCCTGTCCCTGCCCTTCTCTACTCGGGACAAGGACCATGACCTCCGTGGGGACAAGAACTGTGCCAAGACCCTCTCCGGTGAGTGGCCTCTGTCCCACCCACTGCTGTGCCCCACCAGCCAGGGCCTCCCTTCCTTCCCTTCACTGCCTGTCCTGCCTTCAACCCCAAATGGCATCTATTCCCTGTCCCCAACCTCCTCCTTATTCGTGGTGTGCCCTTGGACCACTGACTTAACTGCTCCCGCCTCAGTTTGCCCATCTTTAAAATAGGTATAACCATAGTGCCGACTCCGCAGGATTATTATGGAAAATTCAATGAGACAATGTGTGAAATCAGAGGCAGAGCTCGGGCTCTGTGAAGGGAAACATATGAAATTCCCTCTTGATGGGTCAAAAAATGATGGTTCGCACATGTAATCCCAGCACTTTGGGAGGCTGAGGCAGGATGATCATTCGAGGCCAGGAGTTTGAGACTGGCCTGGGCAGCATCACAAGACCCCATCTCTATGAAAAATAAGACAAATTAGCCAGGCATGTGTGGACCTGTAATCCCAGTTACTCGGGAGGCTAAGGTGGGAGTATCACTTAAGCCCAGGAGTTTGAGGTTGCTGTGAACTATGATGATGCCACTGTACTCCAGCCTGGGCAACAGAGCAAGACTCTGTCTCTACAAAAAATCTTTTAAATCAGCTAGGTGTGGCCAGGTGTGGTGGCTCATGCCTGTAATCCTAGCACTCTGGGAGGCTGAGGCAGGAGGATCCTTTGAGATCAGGAGATTGAGACCCACTCTGAGCAAGAGTGAGGCCCCCATCTCTATCAAAATCAGAAATAATTAGCAGGCTGTGGTCCCAGCTACTTGGGAGGCCGAGGTGGGAGGATCACTTGAGCCCCAGAGTGCAAGCCCAGCCTGGGCAACGTAGTGAGACCCCATCTATTAAAAACTTTTTTAAAAAATAAATAAATCATGAAGTCCAAAGCCCAGCCTTGTTGCAGCGCTAGCCCCATCCCCATCTTGTCCTCGCCCCACTGGACCTGACCATGTTCCCTCTCCTCTGCCCCCGGCAGGCGGCTGGTGGTTCGGCACCTGCAGCCACTCTAACCTTAACGGCCAGTACTTCCGCTCTATCCCTCGGCAGCGGCAGCAGCGTAAGAAGGGAATCTTCTGGAAGACCTGGAGGGGCCGCTACTACCCGCTGCAGGCCACCACCATGTTGATCCAGCCCACAGTGGGTGCAGCAGCCTCCTAGTCTCCCAGCTGGAGCCTGGTCCCAGGCTCATGGAGGACAGTGACTTTGGCTTTGGCCCAGGAGGTGGCCGCTCCCTACTCAGGCAGGGGCTCCAAGCAGAGGCCCTCTGGAGCCTTGTGGACAGAGCGGAAGTCGACGGCCGGAGAGGCTCCCTTTCTTCGTGGGGGGCTGCACGCATTGCCCTCTGAGAACAGGGCCACAGGGCATGCACTGGCCCTGGAAGCGTGGGACCACAGGACACTGAGACCCCCTCCTCGCCCGCCTGAGGTGTGGGGGACACAGAAGGACCACTCGGGGGCCGGCCAGGCCGGCCTCATTGGTGGACTCAGTCACATTGACTGCCTGGAGGATCAGGGCTCCAGGGGCCGTGGGCGCCGCCCTCACGGTGCAGTTGGATGTGGGTGGCACGAGCCGCTGCCAGCGGTGGCCAGGCGGAGCTCACAGAGTTCTTGGAATAAAAACAACCTCAGAACATTTCGTTCTTCTTTGCCCTTCGGTTTGTTATAAAACGTGGACAGTTTCAAAGTCCTCATAAACATGTTCCCAGGGTGGAGGTCTACAACTCCCGAGTCCCTTAAGGACAACACCGGCTAATTCTCCCACCGCTGAACCGCTCACTGCGATTTCCTTCATTTATGATTTCAGGGGCCGGGTGAGGTGGCTCACGCCTGTAATCCTAGCACTCTGGGAGGCCAAGGTGGGATGATCACTCAAGGTCAGGAATTTGAAACCAGCCTGAGCAAGAGCGAGACCCCGTCTCTACTAAAAATAGAAAGAAATTAATTGGCCAACTAAAAATATATAGAAAAAATTAGCCGGGCATGGTGGCACATGCCTGTAGTCCCAGCTACTCGGGAGGCTGAGGCA
>CAUYRT010053769.1:0-19004 GCA_963574885.1 Lepilemur ruficaudatus
TTATACACTTAAAATGGAGTGTTGGTTGTACGTAGATACAGTTGGAGCACTATGTATGTACTCTCTGGACTACTTTGACAGAGCAGATTTTTAAATGTAACAAGATAAGCCAACTTGAGTGGTAATATATTTTGGGAAATCAGCTCACTATAAATTGTGACTGTAAACATTATACTGTAAATGCTTTTTAGTTTTCCCCCAATAAAAAAGAAAAAAAAAAAGATGAGGAATTATGTAAATTTACATATTTAAATTAAACTAAAATCTTTCAGGAATTTGTATATAGTTTTTACCATTCCTCAACTTAATCAATTTTTAAAATTAACTGACCAACGATTAGTACATATTAGGAAAATTTTAAAGAACTAGCATATCCTTTATGGTTTGGTATTGTAATTGCCTACTTACAAGTCTGTTTCCCTTACCTCATTATAAGTGCCTTGAGTACAAGGACCCTGTCTTGTTCATTGTTTTACGTTCATGTCTATAACGGTGCCTGGCACAATGTAGAAACTCAATAGATGTTTGTGAAAATTAAATGAGATCCTATATGTGGAAGTACTCTGAAGCTGGAAAATGCTGTGGAACTATGGGTTGTGTTTTGAATGGACTCACACATATCAATGTGTCATGGTTTCTGGAGGTAGAAACTCAGCAATATAGCCACTCACAGCATTAATCAGCAATTTCAATAGAGCCTGGTGGTTAAAAAAGTAAAGCAGGTTCTACAGTCAGATAGACCTAGTTTTAAGTCCTGGCTTCACAGCTTACTAGCTGAGTAACCTTAGGCAAGGTACCTAACTGCTGTGCACCTCAGTTTTCCCATTTGTGAAACAGAGACCATTACAAAAATATCTACTATCAATTGTGTCTTGATATGGAATAAACTGTAAGTTATTTTATTAAATGAAAAAAATAAGTAGCTAAAAAATACTTACAACATGATCCCACTATCGTCAAACATAAAAAGAAAAAATAAAGAGTATCAAATATAGCTTGTATATGCACAACAAATTTCTAGAGGAAAATGAAAGAAACTGTTAAAAGTGATTATATCTGTGAAGTGGCCCCCGAGATTAGTTAAAATTTAAAGGGATAGAGGGGGTGTGCACAGAGGTTTGCTAGCAAATGTTCTATTGTATAATAAAGAACAAGAAGAAAATCCATAGCAGCTTGGGTCAGCATGCTGCTGGATTTCTAAGGTTAGAAGCAAAAGCAAGCTAAGCCTTAAATCAGGGATGTCAAATCCAGAGCATGCATCCACTTCTTTCTCCAAATCATATGAATCAGGACATTCTTCACCGTGGAGCTTGGGCAAGGCCTCAGAAGCCTTCTCAAGTCAGTGCTCCAGGCAGCCACCAACAATTGACTGGAATTGGCCAAAGAAATCAAAGCTATTTGCCATCTATCATTACAGTCACAAAATGGGTTGAGAAGATTCTATAAGGAAAGGGGTATTTGGGCTATGATTATTGAACCTGAAGGGAGAGTAGCTGGGAGGTGAATTAATAATGGCTTCAAAGAAAATGAAAGACACTTAAATGGAAGATAGTAGATAGTACTAAAAGATTAGCCTCAGAGTACCTTCAGGTCAGTTAGTCTAAAGAAACCAAAAGAGTTACAGCCCCGTCTTTCCTATCTGAAATTAAAATCTCTGCAGGAAGAGCCATTATAATGAATGAATATACTCATTTAATAAACCTGGCATTTCTATAACACTTTTATAATCAACACATTTTCACACCAATCATGACTGGCAGTTTGGTTTTGCTTTGCCCTCACCACACCGGGAGCTAGGTGGTGCAAATGTTATTAGACTTTATTATATTGATAAACATCACTGGCTATTGAGCAGCTAAAGAGCTTGCCTGGGATCACATACAGGCCAGTGGTGAAATGGAACTACAATCCAGGGTTCCTGAGAATCAACCTAAGTCTCTTTTCTTGAATGCCAATTCACATGGCAGTGGGCTGACTGGTGAGCTAAGCTGGTGGGGCAAAGAGCTAGAGATATACACGTAGGTTATTTCAGTGAAGTTCACCTATTTTGTATGCATAGATTGATGGGTTCTAGGGATCATCTAGATGTGTTAGTGGTTGATTGCACACCGGCAATACTGAGCACTTTGTATTTATTGTCTCACTGAAGCTTCCCATCTCAGACAAAAAATAAAAACAAAACAAAACAAAAAACCAGTGGAATCTCCTCAAATCCACTCACTCTTTCATACCCTGCACCTAGTCTGTCATAAAATCCTACTGGCTCTGCCATCAAAATGTGTCTAAGATATTCCCACTTTTGACCCCTTCGATGCTATTCCCCATCATCTCTCACTCTGATCATGGCAGTCACTTCTTCACCTGCCTCCTTTCCCCCACTATTTTCCAACCCCAGTTTATTCTCAACACAACAACCAGAGTGATCCATTGAAAACCCAAAACACCTCACATCACTACCTTGCTCAAAACCCTGCCATGGCTCCTGATTGCACTCAGAGTAAAAGCCAAAGTCTGGCCAGTAGCCTATGAGGCCCACATGATCCACCACACTGCTCTCTGTGTGATTTCCTCCCTCCTCCTGGTCCTGGAAGGAGGTCCTTTAGGTCTCTGCCTAAATACTACCCGAGCAGAGAAGCCTTCCCTGGCCATCCTATTTAAAATGCCCTTCTCTTCTCTATCCCAGTGTTGGGAAATACGCTAAGAGACGTGAAAAGTTTCAGGGGTTTTGCAGGGCTTTGCCTTGAAGAAATCTGTGGACATGTCAGTTCACAGAATAGAAGCCGCTTCCAACAAGGGGGGCATTGTCAGAGGACATTTGCAAAGCAACGTTTCTTCTCTTGCTGCCGGTCATCGCCTTGAGCTTTTTTGCAAGGCAGAAGCTCAGTTTGGGTCCTTGGCAGAGAAGTTGATTAAAATGCCTGCCCAGCAGATAACGTGCAGCTGGAACTATCCTAGACTTCAAGGCTATTCCTGCTTCACTCCTGACTACATGTCTTTATGTTTAGAAGAAGTAGATTAGAGTAGTACATAGACTCAGTGTTCTCATTTTATATATTTTATCTTTAATTTATATGCTCAGCTAGGTCTGTTTCTAACTTAGAGCTTAAAACATGCTTATTTTGGAAAAAATTTGTAACCGTTTATTCTTGTAGACATAGGTAAGGTTCCCCTGGAAACCTCATAAAATGAACTGTATACATAATTCTCTAACAAAAGAGAACTATTTGCTGTACCAATAAATACTGATGCGGGACTTCATTCGGGGTCTCGGTTGGCGGGAAGCCGAGAACTCCTGACTCCCCCATCCTTTAAACTGCTGTTCGTCTCTGTTTCAATCATTTCTCCATCTATAATATATCATCTCTTTGTTTCTTATTTCCACATCCCTTGTGACGATCCTGCCTTTGGACCTGTTTGCACTGGGAGGGTGGCCAACTCCCGGCATCCCAGAACTCCCTAACTTTTCCTGCTTTTTTTCCCCTATAACGCTGATCCACATTTGAAACACTAAATCTTTTCTTAAATGCTGTGTTTATTTTGCAGTTTTCTTACAAGAATGTAGCTCCATGAGGGAACAACTGCTTTATCTCTGGCACCTAGAATAGTGCCTAATACAGAGTAGGTTCTCAAGAAGTATTCATTGATTAATTTTAAAAAAAGAGTTTTGTGAAATGAGTTCCATTATTGTTCCCATTTTATAGATGAGGAAATGTAGGCTCATAGAGTTTAAGTGCTTAGGTTACTAACCTAGTAAGAGGGGAGTCAGGAGTTGAAAGCAGGCCTCTCTGCCTCTGTAGAGATAGCATTCATCCTCTCTCTGTTTCTCTCTCTCTTTCCTCCCGCACACACTGAAATATACATACACACATGCTTACATGAACATTCTGCAACAGTCTTCAAATTTCCTCATGTCACTATAACAAAATTCCTAAATATATATTTATATATCAAAAGATTAACTGGAAATAAACTCCATTAGCTGGAGGAAAAGAAGCCATCCAAAAAGAATGCAACTGGGAGGAAAACTAGGAAGAAATGCAAAAGAGTTCTGGAGGGTGGGAGCAATCTTGTTTATCTACTTGTGGAAAAATAATTTATTTATATATTATTGTGCATTTTTTCCTATGTTACAAAGTAATCAGAAAGAATGAAAGGTAAGTTTTCTTTCTTCTCCTTCAAGACACTGCTCTCAGAAGGAACTGTGCTTGGTTTAATGTTCTGCTGTCACTGTATTGCAATTCCTAATAATTTTACCTTTGAACTTGTGGTTTGTAAGTGAGTTTCGATGAGACAATGGAGCATTTGTGTGAGCACATGAGACTTGCCAGGTGGTAGCATACACATAACAGTCAATCCAAGGCACTGTGGCATACCCGGCAAAGTCCAGAGTACTGCGGGTCCCTGAGAGGGTGGCTGTGGCTAGGACCTGGGCCTAGATTGGTGGAGTCAGCAGTGGTGGAAACAGCAAAAGCAATGTCGATTGTAGCAGTGGTTGGAGCCCTGAGAGAGGAGGTGCTCCATATGGGGGCAGCACTGGGACCCAAGGTGGACATTTACTTGCCTGTCCTTCCCTAAGGTCCATTCCTGTGGCATCTACACAAACAGTAGCTCTCTGGCTTGATTTCTGGGACAGATAACTGCTTGTGGTGAGACAGTACATTTTGTCAGTAAATCATTATAAATAAACATAAAATATATTGCACATGGCCAATAAACATATCAGAGAGTTATTAGAATTCTTCTAAGAATTTAGACTTTTTAGGTCTTAAAACTGCTGCAAGCTTGCAAAGCAAATATAACACCTTAGAAAAAAAATTCATTTTAAAGGTCATCCCATTCAACAGAAAATAACACTATTTTTGTATGAAGTTTTGGATGAACCAACTATTAAAGATGAAGACAATTTGCAAATTAACATTTCCTTATAATTGAAGATACAGTGATCGAATGCATACTGTGGGCGGGGGAAGGCGTGGCAAGCCACAAGGAGGTCAGCTATTTTTTTCTGTGGAGCCAAGTCTCTCAGACAGGGATCACCACAGAGGATAAGAAAATCGATAGGAAATAGAATAAAAAAGTACACGGAGACTAAGGTATAGTTTATAGTTTTATATAAAAAGATCAGAATAATCACAGTTGGGTACTTATGTGACTAGGCATATCCTCATGAATGTCCAGTAATATGGTTAGATTCATGTAGGTTTTTATAATCACAGATATCAATTATTAGTTGTGAGGGTAACACATTTGCATATCAGGGAATGCTGTTGTTAGGGGAGACAGGTAGTGGGTTGGGGTCAAAAGTCCTCTCAAAGGGCTACTAACAAGTCTTAATCTATCTAGGTGAACAAACAGGTATAAAATCTTTTAGAGGCTAACTTTTAAGTTCTAAGAGGTAGTCATCAATTAACGGAAGTATAACAAAAGAGGTATAGTGAATCTATGTTTTTTTGATTTAATTATTGTGGACTTAAAGGTAAATAGACAGTCAGGAGTGAACAGGAACCTATCTATACAAAACCTGTTGTTTATAACATAGAGGCATGTCTTAGGGAAAAGTACACTCATTGTCTCCAACTCCCATCCTGTGGGCCAGATATTTACCTTTGTCTTGACATTCAAGACCCAGGATGGCCCCACAGACAGATAACCAGAAAGTCTCTTGGAAAACATTCCTACTAGAGATTTGAGAACTCTCTCATGATAACAGCCTCTGATAAGTGAACCACTGAGTTCACATATTCTTTCAGGGCAAAACCCTGCAAACTCCTGTTTTTGTCTTTAAAATAGCAATGATGGGTGATACAATAAAACATTGATCTTTTGAGCCACATTTCATTAATTCCTCAATCATATTTCTCAACATCATATATAGTTATTTTGAATTGTGTATAAATAAGGAAGCCACTTTTGTTTTACTGTACAACCTCCAAAAGTTACAGGGAATGTCAAAGAAAAATTAAAATGTCATTATTTACATTTACATTTAAAATTCAATTTTGCAGGGGGAGAAAAAATGGCAGATTAGGGGTGACCTCCTGGCTCTCTGCTCTCAGAGTGAGAGGTGAAGAAGGTGGACAACTGCACGTGAGTGAACTGCTCTTCCACAGGACCAGTTTTGTAAACCTGCAGAGAAACAGCGTGGGACATAAAACACCAGTGAAAAACAAAGGTGATTTGGAGAATCTTCCGCAATGCCCAGAGGATCGGACGTACACCTTAAGGAGGGAGCGTGGGTCTACCCCACCACCCCGGCCAGCCAGCTGTGGCAGGGCATTCTGACTCCTGGGGGGTGGGGCTGATCCTTCCTTCACCGAACTCCACACCCACGCAGGCAGGGAAGTGCCTGAACTCTGCGGGAAGTGGTGGTGAAGGCAGATGGGCTGTGTGGAGTAAAAACTGGAGCGGGGAACATTTTGAACTCTCCTGTGCACTCTTCTGAGTCAGTTTGGGGGGGGCATCTGAACTGAGCAGATGCGTCCGGTACTGCAGGAGTGAGTGCAGAAACAGGCATCTCACTTCAGAAGGCTTCCAAGTGTAGGATAAGGGGTGCATACCTTAAAGGAGACTCTGTCCTTGGAAATTGCTGAGGTTTTGGCTGGCATGGAAGAGACAGAGTGAGCGTGGTTTTCTGCACCTAAACAGTTGTGACTCAGTGGGTTGCAGAAGCAGCGGGCTCAGTGCACGGATTAGAAGCAGCCTGCAAACTCCAGCCCAGCTTTTAGCCCTGCAGGCACCTTCCGTGCAGACTCTAAGTGGACAGGCAACTGCCACCCCATAGCCTGGAAACGCTGCGGAGGGTTGCTCTGGAAGTGGTCTAAGTCCTCCTCCCTGCCCTATACTGGACGAACAGGTCCAGCATTTGGAAGAGGGAAAAAAGGAGAGAATCCATCTGATCCCCCAACCCCACCCCTGGACCTCCCATTCCGGAAGCTCGAGTTCGGGGTCTGAAGGAGCAGAAGGGGGAGTGTAGTGACCTCCTCAGCTGACTTGCCAGGCTAGACTTGGGCATTGTCTCACCCCTCCCAGCCGCCTGCATTCTGTGCGAAGAGAGCAGAGCCCATCATGGCAGGGCGGGGTTGTGAAGGAGGTTGACTCTCTAGTTGTGACCTGGGGAGAAAGTACCACCCACTCTCTCCAGTGACTCGGGCCCGAGTACTTCACTCCAAAGGGACTGACTCCACCACTGGATGGAGTTGAGAAAGTGGCTGTTCAATCCAAAACCCTGTCACCAGACTGTTACCTCCGCTTGGCTTCCGCCTCTCCTCTGGTGGCTGAAGGGTGGTAGAAACAGCCTATCAGGACAGCCTTTCCAGCAGAGACTTGTGTTTACCCCTTTACTGTGGCCTGATAACCAGTGCCTCCAGCCAAAGGGGAAGCCCCATTCCCGGGAATTGGGGAGGGGTGAAAGACCCCGCTCTCTGGGCTGAAATCAGCCGGAGTCAAAGAGGGCCCTTAGTGGTGATCAGACCATTGGGGTTTCGTGCAGAAGGGACTGACACCACCCCTGCAGGGGCTGAGCAGTGAGGGAGGTCACTCCCTGGTCTGGGACTCTCAGTAGCCTTGGGCAGGGCTTCTCCAACAGCCCTGAGTTTAGGCTACATACCAACCAGATAAACCCCACCCTTGGAGGGGTGGAGGAACAAGATAAGCTGCTTGAGCTGAGATGCCAGGTAGCCCTAGGAAATGCCTTACCACCAGGCTGGAGGGTTATCTATCCCTCTGACAGGGCAGACTCCGCCCTTGAGGGAGGGGAAAAATAAGAAAAGACGTTTCTCAATCTGGGACTTGCGGCAGTCTCATCCATTGCCTTCCCACCAGCTCACCAAGACAGACTCAGATCTGGAAGGTCAGGAGAAAGGTGAGAGTAGGTTTTTGAATGTAACAAGATAAGTCAACTTGAGTGGTAATATATTTTTGGAAATCAGCTCACTACAAATTGTGACTGTAAACATTGTACTGTAAATGCTTTGTCGTTTTCCCCCAATAAAAAAAAATAAAATAAAAAATAAAAATAAAAAAAACTATAAAAGGAAATTATAAGGTATTAATAGAGGTTATATAAAGGGAAACTAATATATATGAAAAAAAGTCGCTTTCTCTGCATGACTAGCTTGAATATTTGGAACCTTGGAATTAAGTAAAAGGGGGCAGAGTGAAGTCTACATACAGCTGGTTGGTTTTGATCATCTGATAAGATCAGAGCACAAGGGCTTGCCCTTGGCACCCAGACTGTGCCCAAATTATGGGCCTGTGGTTCTGGAAGGAAAATCTTGACCATAGTGCTTAGCAATTGCACCAATTGACTTCCCCCACCAGAAGCTCCTCCACAAGAGAGATGAAAGATCTCTGAATATCATCTTAACTGATTACCTCTAGATATAGATCAAGCAACCTCTGAAGTTTTCTCTGTTAGGCTCACTGATAACTGTTGCTCCTCTAACCACACCTAAAGTAATAACAGGACTCTAGGAACCTTTGGGAGTGGCAGGACATTCCCCAAAGACTGAGATACCTGTATATCCTATTTGGAGGCTTAAAGCACATGATAAAGGTTTTGGAATACCTTGATAACTCACTCCTCACAAACCACAAGTAACAAAAGAGAGAGTAAACTCATAGCCCAACATAGTGCCTTCCACCACAATCTGGTGGCTGATAGTACACTCGCACTCACAAGACTGATCTAACTCCTGGGTGTCTAAGCAAGGGGTCCAAACTCACTAAACTTTAAGCAGAAGGTGAAGACATCAGGCCAAAGACAACCCAACAGGCTCAAACTCCCCTAAGAAAATATAGGACTAGAGCACATCTCCTTAGCTCTGCCAAGGATTTTTCCTCTGGAATCCCGGAATGTAGTTCATAATGCAGTCCCAGCACCTCCGGTCCTTCACAAAGTACCCAGATGAGAAAGAATCAGCAAAAGATAACAGGAAACATGAAGGATCAGAGAGAAAAGTCACCTCCAAAAGAAAATACTCAATCATCACCACCTGAAACACTCTGAATTTGGATTGTTAGAAAACCCAATGGAATTGAAGAGAAAATTGAATCCCAACATAGAGAAACCACAAGAACGATTCAGGGAATAAATGAAAAATTTTCCAAAGAAATTGAAATAATACAGCAAAACCAAACAGAAATACTGGCAATGAAGGAAACAATCAACGAAATCAAAAATGCAGTGAAAAGTCATAAGAACAGAATGGATGATGCAGAGGAAAGAATCTCAGAGCTTGAAGATTATGCCAATGTGCTAAACATATCAGAAGAAGAAATGGAACACAGAAACAAAAGAGAAGACCAAAGCTTACAAGAAGTGTGGGATTATTTAAAAAATCCAAATCTCAGGTTGATAGAGATATCAGAAGGGGAAGAGGAACATTCACAAGGGCTGGAAAACTTATTTCACAGAACACTGGAGGAAAATATGCTGGGCCTGGCCAGAAATCTTGATATTCAGATACAAGAAGCACACAGAACTCCTGGGAAATGCAACATGAAAAGGCAATCACCTCGTCACATGGTTATTAGGCTGACCAAAGTAAATGTGAAAGAAGCAATCCTCCATGCAATGAGACAAAAACAACCAATAAACTAAAAAGAAAAGCCTATCAGACTAATTGCACACTTCTGAACTGAAACCTTACAAGTCAGAAGGGATTGGGTCCCTATCCTTAATCTTCTAAAACAGAAAAAAACCCAACCTAGAATTCTTTATCTGGCAAAATGAAGTTTCATCTATGCGGGAGAAATAAAGTCCTTTTCAAACAAGCAATCTCTGAAGGAATACGCAAAGACAAGACCAGCCCTACAGGAAGTACTCAGACCTGCCTTACACACTGAACAGCACAATAGGCACTCTTCAAAGTAAAACCTTCAAAGAGTTAAAGGCTAGAATGTCAACTGCATGATGGCTCAAGGAGTAAAACAAAGCAACAGGACTTCACCCAACAATACAAATGGAAATCTTCCTCAAATTTCAATCCTTTCAGTTAATGTTAATGGCTTAAACTGTCCTCTGGAGAGATACACACTGGCAGAGTGGATAAAAATCCACAAGCCAAGTATCTGCTGTTACAGGAAACACATCTAACCCACAAAGATGTCTTCCAGCTGAAGGTCAAGGGATGGAAAACTATCATCCAGGCAAATAGAAGTCAAAGGAAAGCAGGAATAGCTATACTATTTGCAGAGAACATAAACTTTAAAATAACAAAAGTAAAAAAGTATAAAGAAGGCCACTTTATAATGGTGAAAGGGAAGATCAAACAAGAAAAATTAACAATTCTTCATGGAAACTAAACAATTTATTAATGAAAAATGCTTCGGACAAGGAGGAAATTCAGGGGGAAATCAAGAGTTTCTCCGAACTAGATGATAATGGAGACACAAGTTAACAAAACCTGTGGGATATAACAAAAGTATACCTAAGAGGAAAACTAATAGCAATAAACGCTCACATCCAAAAAGCAGAAAGCTTAGATAATGACAACCTAATAAATAGACTCAAGGAATTGTAAAAAGAAGAGCAAACCAATTCCAATCTGAGTAGAAGAAAAGAAACAACTAAGATCAAAGCAGAACTAAATGATATTTAGAATAAAAGAATTATATAGAAGATCAACAAAACCAGAAGCTGGTTTTTCAAAAAGATAAACAAAATTGATAGCTCTCTGGCTAGATTGACAAGAACTCAAAGGGAAAGGACTCTAATAATCTCAATTAGAAATGAAAAAGGAGAGGTCACAACAGACATCACAGAAATACAAAACATTATTTTTGATTACTATAAAAAACTATATGCCCCAAAACTACATAAGGAGCAGGAAATGGACAAATTTCAGGAAACATACAACCTCCCTAAGTTCACCCAGGAGGTAACAGAATTTCTGAATAGACCAGTCTCAAGTTCAGAAATTGGAGCAGTAAATAATAACCTCCCAAAATGGAAAAGTCCTGGACCTGATGGCTACACCTCAGAGTTTTACCAAACATACAAAGAAGAACTCATACCAATACTACACAAATTATTAAACAAGATTGGGAAGGTCGGTATCCTTCCTAGCTCATTCAATGAAGCCAATATCACCTTGATACCAAAGCCAGGAAAGGACTTAACAAAAAAAAGAAAACTACAGACCAATATCTCTCATGAATATAGATGCAAAAATCCTCAATAAAATTTTAGCAAATAGCAATCCAATCAAAATTTTATCGTAATCTAATCATAATTAGCATTCAGCAGTACATTAAAAAAATAATTCACTATGACCAGGTGGGCTTTATTCCAGGGATGCGAGGCTGGTCCAACATACACAAATCTATAAATGAAATTTGCCTCATAAATAAAAGCAAGAACAAAGACCATATGATTCTCTCAGTAGATGCATAAAAAGCATTTGACAATTCCAAAAAACCTTTATGATAAAAACTCTTAACAAAATTGGCATAGGTAGATCATACCTTAAAATTATCAAATCCATTTATGACAAACCCAAGGCCAGTGTCATACTCTTTGGGGAAAAATTCAACCCATTCCCACTTCAAATCAGAACTAGACAAGGATGCCCACTTTCTTCTCTTCTATTCAATATAGTGCTCAAAGTCTTAGCTATAGAAATCAGGCAAGAAAGGTGCATTAAGGGTGAGATCAAACTCTTGTTCTGCACCAATGATATGATATTATATCTAGAAAATCCCCTGGATTCTTCCAAGAGACTCCTAGATTTGATAAATGAATTTGGTATGGTCTCAGGTTACAAAATCAATATACACAAATCAGAGGCATTTATATATGCCAATAAGAGTCAATCTGAAACACAAATCAAAAATGCAATGCCTATTAGTATACCCCAAAGAAAATTAAATATCTAGGAATATATTTAACAAAATATATGAAAGACTTATACAAGGAGAACTACGGAATGTTAAAAAAAGGAATTGTAGAAGATGGAAACAGATGGAAAAATTTATCTTGTTCACGGATTGGTAAAATCAATATTGTTAAAATATCAATATTACCTAAAATTATCTACAGAATAAATGCAATCCCTATCAAAATACCATCATCATTGTTTACAGATCTAGAAAAAAATATTCTTCACTTTGTATGGAACCAAAAAAGACCTAGTATAGCCAAAGTAATCTTTAGTAAAAAGAACAAACTGGGAGGCATCAGTCTTCCAGACTTCAAGCTGTACTATAAAGCAATAATAATCAAATCAGCCTGGTATTGGCACAAGAACACAGACATAGATCTTTGGAACAGGACTGAGATTCCAGAGATGAAACCATCTGCATACGGTAATCTAATCTTTGATAAAACAGACAAAAATATCCATTAGGGAAAAGAATCTCTCTTCAATAAATGGTGCTGGGAAAACTCGATAGCTACATGCAGAAGAATGAAACTGGATCCCTATCTCTCACCTCTCACAAAAATCCACTCAAGATGGATAACAGACTTAAACCTAAGGCATGAAACCTTAAGAATCCTAGAAGAGGATGTTGGGAAGACGCTTTCAGACTTCGGCCTAGGCAAATAATTTTTGAAGAAGACCCCCAAAGCAATCACCACAGCAAGAAAAATAAACTAATGGTATCTCATCAAATTAAAAAGCTTCTGCACAGGCAAAAAAAACTATCACTAGAGCAAATAGACAACCTACAGAATGGGAGAAAATATTTGCTCTCTACACTTCTGATAAAGGTCTGATAACAGAAATCTACCTAGAACTCAAAAGAATTAACAACAAAAAAATTAAACAACCCCATTAAGAAATGGGCGACGGAAATGAATAGAAACTTTTCCAAAGCAGACAGAATTATGGACAGCAAACATTTAAAAAAATGCTCATCATCTGTAATCATTAGAGAAATGCAAATCAAAACCAAAATGAGATACCACCTAACCCCAGTTGATTGGTCTCTATCAAAAAATCCCAAAACAACAAATGCTGGCGAGGATGTGGAGAGACAGGAACACTCTTACACTGCTGGTGGGACTGCAAATTAGTGCAACCTCTGCGGAAAAGAATTTGAGATTCCTCAGAGAGCTAAAAATAGAAATACTGTTCGATCCAGCAATAGCATTATTAGGCATCTACCTAAAAGGGCATAAGACATTCTATAATAAAGACAACTGCACCCAAACATTTATGGCAGCACAATTCACTATTGCAAGGATGTGGAAACAACCCAAATGCCCTTTCAATTCATGAGTGAATTATTAAAATTTGTTATATGTTTACAATGGAATATTACTCAATTTTAAGAAACGACAGTGAGCTAGCACCACTTATATTATCCTGGATTGAGCTTAGACCTATTATCCAAAGTAAGGTGTCACAAGATCGGAGGAATGGGCCCCACATGTACTTGCCATCAAATTGGTACTGACTGATTAACACTATGGAGCTCACATGGCGGTGGTGTTCACCAGGGATGCGGGTGTTGGGGGGTGAGATCCACATCTGTGGGGTGTGGTGAGCATTGTGGATGGGAGGGGCATACCTCTAAACCTTGCTAGGGAGATGTAAAGATATAAAATGTGGAGTGTGCTGTGTGGAGACCCTTTGGATGGGGGAGGACTCAGAGCTAGTGAGCCTGGTGAACTCGGCAGCGCAAACCCTGCTGCCGGGGACTGGAGAGGGTTAGGGAGAGTGCCAGCCGGGAGAGCGGCCAAGTGATCGAGCACGGCCCAAGCTCCGCCGTCGCGGCAGGGGCAGAGAGAGTGCCCGCCTGGCAAGCGGCCACTGAACAAGCGCTGCCCAAGCTCCGCTGCCGCTGCAGGGACTGAAGAGGGACTGCGATAGTGCCCACCCCACAAGTGGACCAGTGAATGTGTAGCAGCCCAAGCTCCACCACCATTGCAGGGACTGGAGAGGGGAAGGGAGAGTGCCTGCTCAGCCAGCAGCCCACTGAACGAGCACAGCCCAAGCTCCCCCGGCATAGGGACTGGAAAGGGGGAGTGAGTGCTCTTGGGTTGGCCCACCTCATGGTCTTGGGCAGTCCCCCATTTCTCCCAGACACCTGTGTTTCCCCCAAAATCTCAGACCCTGCCTTTGCAGGGTGGAGCTGTCAAGGAGGCTGCATTTTTAGCTGGGTCCCAGGGAAAGAGTACCACCCACACATCCCTGTGACTCGGGCAGGTGTTTCTAACCATAGCGACAGTCTCTGTCCTTGGGCGGAGTTGTGAAAAAAATAAAAAAAAGAAGCCACTTTTTAGCTGAAACTTGAGGTTGGTCTGCTACTCCCTCTTCACTTATTATCCACAGCTGGCCCATCTTGTATCAAAGGGCCAGATCCCTCCCCTGAAAGGGTAGAGTATCAGCTCTTCAAGTCTGCTATCCAAGCTGAGTCCCAAGGTCACCTGCTTTCTATGTTTTGGTGGCTGGGGCCTCAAGCCAAAGTATCAGGCCCCAGTCTTGGAAGCACAGAGTGGTGAGGGAGACTGCTTTCAGGGCTGAGACCCACCTGGGATGTGGAGGGCCCTTATCTGTGACCAGGCCACTGGTATTTCCTACCGAAGAGCCTGACTCCTTCTCTGTAGGAGCAGTCCAGTGTGGCAGGCCACTCTCTGGTCAGTATCCCTCAGTGGCCTCAGGCAGGGTGTCTCCAACAGCTCTGAGGTCTTCACTTCATGCCAATTAGATAAAACCCGTCCTTCGAGGAGAGAAGTGACAAGAGTAGATGCCCTGGTACAGTTGTTGATCATCTGATAAAAACAGAAGACAAGGGCTTACCCTTGGCACCCAGACTGTTGCCAACTTATGGTCCTGAGGTTCGGAAAGGAAAATCTCAACCATAATCCTGAGTAATTGCACCAATTGACTCCCCCGCCACCACGTGATCCTCTGCAAGTGTGACGAAAGAGTTCCAAATAACACATTATCAGCTTTCCCCTAATTACAGTTAAAGCAGCTTCTGAAGTATTCTCTCTTTGTATTATTGATACCTGTTGCTCCTCTCTCCCCACCTAAAGTAGTAACAGGACGCTAGGAATCTTTGGGAGTGACAAGACATTCCCCAAAGTCTGAGATACCTGTATTTCCTACTTGGAGACCTACAGGGCAATACAAGGTTTTTGGAATACCTTGATAACTAACTCCTCCCTGCAAACCACAATCAACAAAAAGAGAGTTAACACATAGCCTAACATAATACCTCCCACCTCAATCTAGTGATTGATAGCAGACCTGCACTCATAAGAGTGATCTAACCCCTGGGTGCCTAAATAAGGGGCCCAAACTCACTAAAATCTGCAAACAGAAGGTGAAGACATCAGGCCAAAGGTAAAGCAGCGGATGGAAACTCCTCTAAGTCAACACAAACAAGATCACATCTCTCAAACTCTGCCAAAGATCATTCCTTTGGAACCCCAGAATTCAGTTCATAATCCAGCCCTAGTACCATTGGGTCTCGACAAAGTACCAAGATGAGAAAGAACCAGCAAAAGTTCATAGGAAACATGAAGGACCAGAGAGAGAAGTCATCTTTAAAAGAATATAATCAATCATCACCAACTGACTCCAACTTGCATGATACAATTAAACTGACAAAGGAAGATTTCTGAATATGGATTGCTACAAAACTCAATGGCATTGAAGAGAAAATTGATTCCCAACATAAAGAAACCACAAGAACGATTCAGGAAATGAATGAAAAATTTCCCAAAGAGATTGAAATAACACAGAAAAACCAAACAGAAATTCTTGCAATGAAGGAAACATTTGAGGAACTCCAAAATTCAGTGCAAAGTCTTAAGAATAGGATGGATCATGCAGAGGAGTGAATTTCACAGCTTGAAGATTATGCCTATGAGCTAAACAAATCAGAGGAAGAAAGGGAACACAGAAAACAAAGATAAGACCAAAGCTACATGAAATGTGGGATTATACAAAAAAACGAACATCCGGTTGATAGGTTACCAGAGGAGCAAGAAGAATATTCACAAGGGATGGAAAACTTAAACCTTAAAGAGTTAAAGATTTGAACTTGAACTGCAAGATGGTGCGTGGAGTAAAACAAAGCAACTGGACTTTATACAACAACACGAATGGAAATCTTCCTCAAATTTCAATACTCTCGATAAACATTAATGGCTTAAACTGTCCTCTGAAGAGAGATAGACTGGCAGAGTGGATAAATATCCACAAGCCCAGTATCTGCTGTATACAGGAAACACATGTAACCCATAAAGATGCTTTCCGGCTGAAGGTCAAGCGATGGAAAATTATTATCCAGGCAAATGGAAGTCAAAAGAAAGCAGGTGTAGCTATACTATTTGCAGATAACATAAGCTTTAAAATAACAAAAGTAAAAAAGGATAAAACAGGCCACCTTTTAATGGTGAAAGAGAAGATCCAACAAGAAGATTTAACTATTCTTAATATTTGTGCACCCAACGTAGGAGCACTTAGCTACATAAAACAAACCCTGTCAGATCTTAATAACATGTTAAACAATACTGTCATAATAGTAGGGGACTTCAACACTCCACTGAATCAACTGGATAGATCCTCCAAATAGAAAATAAGCAAAGAAGTAATGGACTTAAACCAAGCTCTTGAACAAAAGGACCTGACTGATCTCTACAGAACATTCCACCCAAATAAAGCTGAATTTACATTCTACTCAGCAACCCATGGAACCTTTTCCAAAATTGAACACATACTAGCCCACAAATCAGATGTCAAAAATTGAAAAAAATAGAAATTATACCATGTGTCTTCTCTGACCATAGAGGTATAAACTAGAGTTCAATTCCTATAGAAACTCTCACCACTTCACAAAGTCATGGAAACTAAACAACTTATTATTGAAAAACTCTTGGGTCAAAGAGGAAATTAAGAGGGAAATCAAGAGCTTCTTCGAACTAAATGATAATGGAGACACAAGTTACCAAAACCTGTGGGATACAGCAAAAGCATACCTAAGAGGAAAACTAATAGCAATAAATGCTGACATCCAAAAAATGGAAAGCTTAGATATTGACATCATAATGAATAATCTCAAGGAATTGGAAAAAGAAGAGCAAACCAATTCCAATCCTAAGAGAAGAAAAGAAATATCAAAGATCAAAGCAAAACTAAATGAAATTGAGAACAAAAGAATAATACAGAAGATCAACAAAACCAGAAGCTGGTTTTTCAAAAAGATAAACAAAATTGATAGCCCTTAGGCTAGATTGACAAGAACTCAAAGGGAAAGGACTCTAATAAACTCAATTAGAAATGAAAAAGGGGAGGTCACAACAGACACCATGGAAAGACACAACATTATATTTGATTACTATAAAACACTATATGCTCAAAAACTACGTAACGAGGAGGAAATGGACAGATTCCTAGAAACATACAACCTCCCTCTGTTACCCAGGAGGTAACAGAATCTCTAAGCAGACCAATCTCAGGCTCAGAAATTGGAGCAGTAATTAAGAACCTCCCAAAATGGAAAAGTCCTGGCCCTGATGGCTACAATTGAGAGTTCTACCAAACATACTAGAAGAATTCATACGTACCCTACAGAAATTATTCCACAACATTGAGAAGGATGGAATCCATCCAAATTCATTCTACGAAGCAAATACCACTTTAATTCCCAAGCCAGGAAAGGACCCAACCAAAAAGAAAATTACAGACCAATATCCATCATGAATATAGATGCAAAAATCCTCCACAAAATTTTAGCAAATAGAATTCAGGAGCACATCAAAAAAATAATTCATCATGACCAAGTGGGCTTTATTCCAGGGATGCAAGGCTGGTTCAACATTTTCAGATCTATAAATGCAATTCGCCTCATAAATACAACCAAGAACAAAGGCCATATGATTCTCTCAATAGATGCAGAAAAAGCATTTGACAAATTCCAACACGCCTTTATGATAAAGACTCTTAAAAAAGTAGGCATAGGCAGCTTGTACCTTAAAATTATCAAATCGATTTATGACAAACCTAAGGCCAACATCATACTAAATGGGGAAAACTGAAACCATTCCCACTTCAATCTGGAACTAGACAAGGATGCCCACTTTCTCCGCTTCTATTCAACATAGTGCTCGAAGTCCTAGCAATAGCAATTAGGCAAGAGAGTGTTATTAAGGGTATCAAAGTGGGTGCAGACGAGATCACATTCTCGCTCTTCGCCGATGATATGATATTATATCTAGAAAACCCCATGGATTCTTCCAAGACACTCCTTGATTTGATAAAGGAATTTCTTAAAGTCTCAGGTTATAAAATCAATATACACAAATCAGGGGTATTTATATATGCCAATAACAGTCAAGCCGAAACTCAAATCAAAAACGCAATGTCTTTTACTATAGCCTCCCCCAAAATTAAATATCTAGGAATAAATTTAACAACATATATGAAAGACTGATACAAGGAGAATTATGAAACACTAAAAAAAGAAACTGTAGAAGATGTAAAACGATGGCAAAATCTACCTTGTTCATGGATTGGTAGAATCAATATTGTTAAAATGTCTATATTATCTAAAGTGATCTACAGAATAAATGCAATCCCCATCAAAGTACCATCTTCATTCTTTACAGACTTAGAAATAATAATTCTTCACTTTGTATGGAACCAGAAAAGACCTTGTATAGCAAAAGGAATCTTAAGCATAAAGAACAAACTGGGAGGAATTAGTCTTTCAGACTTCAGGTTGTATTATAAAGCAATAATAATCAAATCAGTTTGGTATTGTTACAAGAATAGAAGCATTGATCTTTGGAACAGGACTGAGAATCCACAGATGATACCATCTGAATACGGTAACCTAATCTTTGATAAACCAGACAAAAATATACATTGGGGAAAAGAATGTCTTTTCAATAAATGGTGCTGGGAAAACTGGATAGCTACATGCAGAAGAATGAAACTGGATCCCTACCTCTCACCTCTCACAAAAATACACTCAAGATGGTTAACAGACCTAAACCTAAGGCATGAAACCTTAAGAATCCTAGAAGAGGATGTTGGGAAGACCCT